>CABHPP010074445.1:22584-52918 GCA_902168425.1 Peromyscus attwateri | reverse complement strand
GTGTGTGTGTGTCTGTGTGTGTGTGCGTGTGTGTGTGTGTGTGTGTGTGTGTGTGTGTGTGTGTGATGTTTGTATGATGTGTTTGAAAAGAGATTGGGTTCTAGGAAAACTAACATCTCTATCACAAATGTGTTTATCTCTTGATTGCCATTTTTGTATACCCTATGGGCTTACATCTATGAATGTACATACACGAAAATACACAGACTAGAATACCTGTTCCTACCAGGGACTAACTTCACATGTTTGCATTGAGCCTGGAAGCCCATGAGACATCAAGGCAGGTATGGAGGTGTTTCCACCAGTCTAAATCCACTCTGTACTTTGAACTGTGTAAAAAAGGAATCAAATATATATGACAGACCTGAGTGTAAAGACACTGTAAAACACACACAGGAGAAAAGCTTAGTGACTTTAGAAAGATTTCATAGTTATGATGCAGAAGTGTGGTTCATGCAGCAAATCTGTGCTCTAGTACAGGAAGTGTTTACTCTACTGGCCAAGAGGATGAGATAGGCAAATGCTCAACTCTGAGCTGCAGCCCTAAGCCTTGTTCATGCTGTTTGAAATTGATTCGTAATATGTATTTGTTTTCCAGTTTCACATTATTTAAAACAGTGAAATACGAGTGTGAAAATAGAGGTGTTTCTACAAAGCTAAACTGAAGGCATTAAAAAGTGGAATGAATACTAAATTGCTTTGGGAAGTCTGCTGTTGAATTGAGGGTAGGCTAGGTAATTGCAATATTAATAGTGTTTTATTCTCACATTGAAAAGCAATCCTAAATATCATTGTGGATGAATGATAGGCATGGTTTCTGCAAGAGGGAGCATGTAGGACTCCTATAAATGAGCTAATGTTCAGAACTGAAGAGTTGTCTGTGTACGGAAAGACTGCTGAGCCATGTGCACATATATGTTGTATGGTAAGCTGAAGTGTTTAAGGTACGTAGAAATAATTTGCAAGTGAGTTTTTGTTTCACTAACTTTCTAAGCCCTGTTGCAATAGCTTCCTTCATTCTTCAAAATATTATGAAGAATAATATCAGAATGTTAGAATATTCTCCATTACAACTACATACATTCTCCCCATCCCGCCCCAAGACAGGGTTTCTCTGTGTAGCTCTAGCAGTCCTGGAACTCAAGTCTGTAGACCAGGCTAGCCTTGAACTGAACTCAGAGATCCACCTGCCTCTGTGTCTTAAGTGCTAAAGGTGTGCACCACATCTGTCGGGCAACTATATACATTTTTATTCTGTCTTTTATGTCCCTCTCAACCAGAAGAAACATTTTACAGCATTTACATTTTGTTATTAGGCTAATTTATATTATGTAGATATTTACTATCTATAGTTTAATATTTCAGTCTTTTATTTTATGAATTATTTTGTTATTTATTTTGTATAGAAATCATATTTAGGAAGTTATTTTTAATTAAAAGTATTTTAGTATAATATATTTTAATCTTATTCTTTCCCCTTCTCAACTCCTCCCAGATCCCCCCCACTTCCTTCCTCATCTAACTTTGTGTATATTAATGACATTTTAGGCTGGGCCCCATGCCCAGAAGTTGTTGGCTAATACAGAACAGGCAGACGTGTGTGTGTGTGTGTGTGTGTGTGTGTGTGTGTGTGTGTGTATACACATTTTGTTTTGCTTTTGGGGTGTATTTTTGTCTTAATGTTTTGTTTTGGTTTTGTTTGTTTTGTTTGTTTTGCTTTTCATTTTTTGTTTGTTTTGGGGGGGTAGTCTGAATGAGAATGGCCTCATTAATACACCCAGTGACACTCCATTTGGGAAAACCGATTTTTTTTCTTTGCCAGCAGATATCAATTGCAGCTAGTTTCTTGGTTAGGAATGGGACTTTGTGCACTTCCCCTCCTGGGTGCTGGGACCACAGCTGGCTTTCATTTGTGTGGGTCCTGTGCCTGTTGCCACAGCCTCTGTGAGTTCCCATGCGTATCGGTACTATTATGCATGGAAGAGGCTGTTTCCTTGGAGTTGCCCATCACGTCTGGCTCTTAGAATCTTCTTTTCATCCTTTTCCACATAATGTCCCTGAGCCCTGGAAGGAGGGTTGGTAAAGATAACCCATTTAGGGGTGAGTGCTCCAAAATTTCCCACATCAACGACAAGAAGAAGCCTCTCTGAGGAGAGCTGAGCAAGGCACTGATCTACTGATAGAGCGGTATTCATTAGGAGTCATTTCATTGCTGTGTTCCTTCAGCAGAATAGTAGTAATAGTCTCTCCCCCGGGCCCATGACTTATGGAGTCCCAGATTGTTGTCATATGACCAGTGTCAGGTATGGGTTCCAGCTCATGGAGTGGGCCTTGAATAAAATAGGTGAAAGTGGTTGGTTGCTCCCATAATATTGGTACCACTATCATACCAGTGCAACATACAGACAGGCCATTGTTGTAGGTTTCAGTTTGAAGCTGGGTGATAGTGTGATTATCTTTCTCCTCCCGTAGTGGGCAGAGTACCCTCCAACACCATGAATGCTAGTCAGTAGTGATGAAACTTATTTTGGGGCACCGGCTCCATTTTTCCATTTTTAGTGACTTAAGTAAGTGGTGTCTTCAGCAATAGGGCCTTCCTATCATGTTGTGGAGAGCAACCAACAGCCTTGACAATGGTCTGAGATGTTTGGGGAACTTCCATGAGGCCCTTTGGGCCTGTGACTCAACGAGATGTACCACGATGGGCACTGGAGGTTTTACATGGCGTCCTAAGATCTCTAATGGTGACTCCATTTAGCTTCCTTTCATAAATGTATATATTTTAGAAAGTTTCTACAGTGGTCGATTCCAATACAGCTTTTCCAGAGGCTTTTAGTATCAGTTGTCCCTCCCCACGTGGCCTCCTTTACCCTGACATCCCATCCTTATCCCCACTTAATCCTTCTATTCTGGCCCCCTTTTATTTCTTTATAACGCTATATTCTATTTGTCCTTCCGTGAGGATACCTTCCTCCCACTGGTCCCTTGATAGCTACCCAACTTCTGTGGTTATTTGGATTGAGACAGTTATCTAAGGCTTAAAAGCTAACTTCCACCTATAAGAGAAAACATGCAATATTTGTCTTTGGGGGGGGTATGGGTTATCTCACTCTAGATGATCATTTCTAGCTCCCTCCATTTACCTGCAAATTTCATAGTTTTTTAAACAGCTGAATAACATTCCATTGTGCAAATGCACCACATTTTTATTGTCCATCAACTGATGGACATCTGGACTATTTCCAATTTCTGGCTATTATTAATAGAGCAGTAATGAACAGGGATGAGCAAGTCTAGAGTTCTTTGGGTATATGTCCAAGAGTAATATAGCTGGATCTGGTGGGAGATAGATTTTCAGCACTCTGAGGAGCTTCCATACTGATTTCTGCAGTGAATACACCAGCTTGCACTCCCACCAGCAATGAATAAGTTTTCCTCTCTCCCCACATCATTAATAGAATCTTTGGTCATTTGTTTTATTGATTGTGGCCATTCTGGTCGTGGTAAGAGGAAATCTAAAAGTGTTTGTAATGGCATTCAAGAAGCCACTTTTTTCTCAATTGCTTATCATTTAGTTGCAATATCATTCATCATTTAAAAATATTTTTTCTAAGACTTTTTGGGCATGAGTAGTGTTGCTTATGTATGTAAGTTTGCATCGGTATGCATGTGTGTTGGGTGCACATGTGTGTGCAGGTGGATGTGTATGTGTGTGCATGTGGATGCCTGACAATGACATCAGATATCTCCATCCACTGCTCTTTGCTTTCTATATGGAGGCGGTGTCTCTTGGTGAAGCTGGAGCTCACCATGCTGGCTAGTCTGGCTAGCCAGATTGCTCTGGGGATTCCTGCTTAAATGGGCTGAAATTATAAACAGGCTACCACAACCACCTGGCATTTCTGTGGGATTCTGGAGATCAAAAAGTACATCTTCATGTTTGTAAGACAGGTGTTCTCCTTGCTAGGCCACCTCCCCAGGCCTTATCGTGCATATTAAAAATTTTCAAATTTTCTCCTGCTTATCTGTTAAGAGGTGATTACTATCCTTTCCCTCCCCTGACAGGAAGAAAGACAAGCTGTAGTATTATGAGCAGTCCTGACTGACACAGCAATTCTCAGAGGAAAGGAGTTGGCCCCATGAGCAGCACCTCGCAATATCTGCACGTGGTTTTAGTTGTCATAGTCTGTGCATCTGCTATCTGAAAGTCAGGGCCCAAAAATCCTGCTAAAATTCCTGAATTACACAGGATATTCCAGCCACAGATGCCTGAATGCTATTATTGCTCCGACTGAAACACACACACACACACACACACACACACACACACACACACACACACACTCACACACACACGAACAAAACAACTGCTGCAAATAACCAAATAGAATTCCTTGGGGGAATGGGTGGGAGTGGGAAGTAGATACAAAAAGGAGAAAAAGAAAATGAATGCTCCACCCCAACACCTCAGAAATTAAGAATATTTAAAGCAGGAGGGCACAAAGGTACTGTAGAAGGGGTGGGCTGTACAGCATGCCATTAGACGATCAGATGTTATGACAGTGAGTGAAGCCATGCACATTAACTGATTCTGTGCATCTTTCATTAAACGGGTCTGTGGGGCATTAAACGATCTTTCCAGTAGAGAATTGTGTTGATTGAATAAAATTGTCTGTAGGGAAGTGTCTAGGCGTTTGATTTCATGGCAGCTCCCAGGGCAAGAGAAATACCTTGCAAGATCTCCTTCAAATGGGCGTTTGGCCTTGGCTGTGTCAATGTGCCACTCAAAGGTACTTAGTCCATATTCTTTGCTCTGTCACCCAGCAATGTAAGGCAAATGCCTGCTTTGCAGAGTGAGCATTCCCAGTCCCTGATTGAACAGATGGAAGTATAAGACACCTGGTTAGGTTTTCCTTTTAAATTAGAAATGGATTTGTTATGTATCTGAAATTGAAAACCAATCGATCATCCTGTTCTTTTATCTGGTAACCTTAGCATGTTCTTTGATTATTTTTATATTATATATATATATTATATTATTTTATATACTAACACTTTGCAGCCTTTTTATAGTGCTGTCGTTTGCCTGAAGTAAATCAAAATTGAATTCTGACTCTAGATACAGTATTTTGCTCTCAGAAGGCTGAACTCAGCCCTGGTTCTGGAATAGTCAGATGGGAAATAGACTAAAATGAAAACAAAACAACTTGTATAGATGAAGGCCCGAGGGACAACGAGAATGACCATATCTCTGTCTTTGAGCCTGGCACTGGAAGGCAACAGTGATTCTCCATGGACCCCACGTCTCAGAATCAAGGATGAGTCCAGACTTGGACTCTTAAACTGGAATCTGAATCTTCATATTCAGCAAACCCCCAAAGTGAGTCTTGATTCCTACTCAATTTAGAATTTATTTTTGTTGATGGGGATTGAACCCAGGTCCTTGCACATGGCAGGTAAGCACTCTGCTACTGAACTGAACTCTATGCTTGATTCACACTGAAGTCTGAATATTACCAGGTAAAAGATTTCCTGTTGTGCCACTGGGACAAAACAGTGTTGTAGGACCATATTAAAAGTCGATGGTGTCTTTAGTATCAGACTTCATTTGGAAATATGATCGTTGTTTCTTAAATAAAGCATGTCTGTGAATTCCCATTTCTTTCCCACAATCTCCACAAACTCGAGTTCCTACAATGCTTGGTGCTGTCCATTCATTTATCAAACACTGATGGGTACCAGACTCTGTGATTCTTTTTAAGGTGAATGCTATAAATAGAAACCTTATCATTCCCTTCATTCCCTTCTTGAAGGACAGTATCTTCATTTTCTTTGTGGATTTTTTTTTCTTTTTTACATTTCCATCATTCCCCACCATGTTGGCAGTAAAAACAATATACAGTTTTATTTTACTTATTTGTCTTCCTGCCTCCCATGGCAAATACCTGACTTGTTACTAAATGGTATTTATGGGTTTGAACTTGCTTGTTTTCTCCATTGCCCCAGCACTGAGGTCCCAGGATGCACTGGCAATATGTGCGCATGCTTATCAAAGTACCCTTGGGAAATGAAATAACACGCGAAGCTCATTCGCTGTTTTCCAACAAACTTCATAACATTCTCCCTGCTTCTATCCTTTGGATAGATTTCTAGTTTATCTTACATGTGAGAAGTGACCTTCTAACCTGTGTGTGACAGTTGTTTGGGTTTTATTAAGTGCCCTGCTAGCTGGTGATAGGGGGGCATTACTCATAGATATTTGTTGGCTCCCCCAGTATGCCGAGAAAATGTATTTTTATACATTTAACTGCAGTGTCTTTCTTCTGCATGTCATTTAGAAGTAGTTCATAGGATAAGGAATGCGCTGCCAATTGTGACTTTAGATGAAGGGGAAGGAGACAGATTCTCATAATGGCTCAGGGAGGTGCAAACTTGGCAGTGTACACATCTCCCAGGAAAAAGCAAACTTGTTGAAAATTAAACATAAATTCAAACCAAGGGGAGCCGTCTGTTCTTTTTTATTACTTAGAGAAAGACTCTGTTTATTTCTCTTCTTCTATTCCTCAGAGTATCAGGGAACAGGAGCTCAGAATGTGTGCATCCAGCCATCTGAGATCATCTGAGATGTTCCCTACAGCAAAGCAAGTCATCCCTCATTTTTTTTAAAAAATTGTGATACCTTAGTAGTCATTTTGAAGTTCTGCCTAATTTCTCCCATATAAAAATATTCTGTGGTCAGTTGGGTGGTGGTGGTGCATGCCTTTAATCCCAGCACTCAGGAGGCAGAGGTAGGCAGATCTCAATGAGTTTGAGGCCAGCCTGGTCTACAAAGTGAGTTCCAGGACAGCCAAGACTATTACACAGAGAAACCCTGTCTTGGGGAAAAAAAAATGCATAGTTAAGACAATTCATTAGGGCTTCAAGAGTAAATTTTTAATCATGTACTAGTTTTCCCTTTGTTGATAATTTTAAGTTGTACTGAGACTAAAGTCAGTTATTACTTGGTAGAGTCCACACAGTGGAATGTAGGACACAATTAACAGCACTGTATTCTTTCATATAGCTGCACAACACTGCCAAAGCAAAGGTGATCATTACCCACCTTTTCTCACTCAGGCCTTGTACCTTAAACTCCACTCTCCCGGAAGCTAGAGGATGTTTTGTTCGGCTCATGTGCAGTGTGTCGTGAGTCATCACACTGGTTCACGCTGTCCGAGGGGCAGAGTGAAGCCGGCTCAGACTGTAGGTGTTAGGTAATGGCTTCCTGCCCAGGCCCTCTTCACACCTAGCTGTGTCCAGAAATGCATGTGATAGACTGCTTTTTTTTCATTGCGTTTATTTTTTCCTTTTTACAAAGATGTCTAGAAATCAGACAGAACAGAACATGATCAAGGAATGTGGTGATGGGGGATTCTTGAGTTTCTGGGTTTTGATTTTGTAATATTAAAATGGAAAGAATATGCTCTAGGTGTACTGTAACAATTAAATTAAAGGCGAATTATGTGTAATGGCAAAAACAAAAAACAAAAAACAAAACCCCAAAAACCCAAAAACAAATAAAACACACGCAAAAATCCTGGAAACACTGCAGATGGATATTAGTAGATGTGTAGCTGAGCAATCACAGAAGGTTCCCCACTCCAAGCATGACAGAGCTGCCACTAAAATAAACAAGCCTTCAAAGTGGGTACAGATGTGGACAAACAGATACAAATGGGCAGCAGAGCCACACAGATTGAAGGGAATGATCTTAATGATTGCATTTACTGGTATTTTGTTAAAGGTACAAAAACAAGCAGTTGTAAAGGTCCTGAATTTCAATCAACTCCAGGGAATCCATTGTCTTCTTCAGGCATCTACAGGTATCTGCGCTTTCACAGGTATCTAACCACCCTCCTCTGCAAAAAATATACACATTTAACGAAAGGTGACATGTGAACCAATTTGAAAGGACATCAATTGGCCCATCTGCAAATGAACTGAAAGTCACTGGATATAGATTAAGCGACAAGTTCACAAAGCAAAAAGCATACACTTTGTTTACCACAGTTGGTAAGTATGGTTAGATTGACCACTTCATTTAAAAGTTGGTAATCAAATGTAAAGAATTAGGCATTTATCTTTTCAGGGGAATATGATGCAGGGTAAGGAAATAAGTCTGGGTGTTGAGGGAACTTTAAAAGTGAATCTTACTGAGAATAAGGATGACATAATTCATAATCTTTTCATAAAACTCTTTCATAAAATACTTGACTCAAGCAAACGTGAGGACTGGGTGGTAAACAGCAGGAAAATGATTTCATAGGCGTCAAGTGTTGACCTTTAGATGCCCTGCTAATCACAAAAGGAAGAGTGTGATAATGGAGAGATACGTATCACCTCTTAACTCAGTTAACAAACTCACAGCTAGGAAACCCAACATCATGGACCTCCTGATAGGATGCGGCTTGAGCACAAAGCATCCCTCAGAAAACACTCCTGCTGGGTATCTTTAATTTGTGTTTACTGCCAGTTTGCAACAAGTATTGGGGCTAAAGGATCAGTAAGATGATTGCAGCACACAACCACATATTGGGACAGTACTTATTCATCAGTCAACTGACTTGCTCAACTTGCTGGTGGTTCAACACGGCAGCAGGACCAAGTCTCAGTACTGGGGGATTGCTCTGTGCAGGCTGTTATTTGGACTTGGGATCATTTCCTGGTCTATACCCAGTGATGTGCTAGTATGTTAGACACATGGGTACCCATACCAAAGGAATTGGAGCACTCCTAATGGACCTAACACTGAGCAGGCACATTTTAAAAAGAATATAAACTACATTGTGGATTTGCTAACCACTTTTTTTTTTTTTTTTGGTTTTTCGAGACAGGGTTTCTCTGTGTAGCTTTGCGTCTTTCCTGGAACTCACTTTGGAGACCAGGCTGGCCTCGAACTCACAGAGATCCACCTGGCTCTGCCTCCCGAGTGCTGGGATTAAAGGCGTGCGCCACCACCACCCGGCTTGCTAACCACATTTTTAAAGTGCATCTTGATTAACATATTAGCAACTTACTAGTAATTAAAGGACTACTACTCCTTTGTCAACTCATTCTTCTAAACATACAAAGGCTTGTGGGATATGTGTGTTGATACACAAAGACCCATGTGTTGGTAAAACATTAAGTAAATGTAAAAATTGGGTGACTGTTTTCTTTTTGTGGTTCTAAGAACAATGTCTTGTCAGGACAATACCAATGCCTTTGATAAAAGTTGCCTTTGTCTTCACATTCTTACTTCAAGGGTTACTTTCTCTTATGACTGTATTGAATATAACATGATGAATATGTGCATAATATTAGTTCCTCTGTTTTTATAATAAAACTTACATAGGTGCATTATTATTACCAATGGATTTTAAGTAATTTAGCGACATGGGACTATTTTTGCTAACCTTTTTAAAGTCTAAAATTCAATGTTCTGAGTTACATAATATCAGTGGCCCTTGTTTTTTATGTTCCTATATATGAGATCTGTGTTCATGATTTAAGTTGTTTTTCTTGACTGAAACAAAATATCTGAGCTCCAAGAATTATAGTTATGAATTCATGTCTAAGGATGTATATCTAAACAATCAACAGTAGTTTTAAATAAAACCAAATTATGAGAAACTATTATGGTTTCAAATGAGTCAGATATAAAAGGAGACATGGCAGTAGATGGGGTCGATATTAATAAACACAGTGATGAGGCTGTGATTGCAAACACAGCCGACTTCATGCAGCTCCAACTTGCAAGTGATTTATATTTATGCCCTTTATTAACTGGCATCTAATGAGAGTTTTTTTTTTCCTGTATCACATCAAAAGCTCCTAATAAAAATCTGCTGCTTTGCATGTAAGTTGCACCTTTTCATAAAAAAATTTCGGCAGTCTTTGACTCACTAAATAAAGTTGTCACTCAAAGCTCATTTCCTATTTAAACGTGGGGAAGTTGAATAGATAGGAATTAATCCTGCATATTGTTTCCACTTGATGAGGTCTCCAAGAGATCTTTGTCCTGTCACCTTTAATGGACTCTGTGTGATAGACTCATTAGTCAATTCCTTATCATTTTTACAAGAAAGATGTAATCTCACAAAGCTGTCCTTCATGCATTTGGAAATTATTATAATTTATTCTTAAAACACATTCAAAAATTAAGAATGAGGAGACTTCACTTTATTTGGATACCATAATATTGTAACAATAACATGCTGATTACAAGGAGAGAGGTCTAAGAATACTATTCTGTGCTGATTACTCATGTTATATTCAGAACTAGCAGCTAAAGCGGACAATGCTTCAACCCAATTGTTTAATATTCTACCACACTCAGAAAATCTGCAGCTGGGGAATGGAAATGTTCTTGACTTCATTTATCTGGGAGTGCAGAAAAACTAGTAATAAATGACTTCTGGATACCATGCAAATCTCCCTAAATTCATGCTGTTGAGATTTGGATTTTAATATTATTTTGCACTGCGGTCTGGAATTGAGTACTTGTATTTGTTATCTTGCTGTGTGCCCTTCATTCCTTGTCATTTTTTCCCCTTGGCTTCACATGCTAATTTGATTAATGAAATTCACATAAATGGATGGAAGAAGAAGGATAAGATGGGTATTGGACAAATATTTAATTTAAGAAAAACCTGAAGAGCTTGCTATTCTTATTACGTTTGGGTATATTTTTATACTCTTAATTAATCTGTATAAACTTGCCACTCACAGATTATCACTTGAGAGATTTTGCTGGTTTCATTGTTGGAACTCTTAGAACGCCAGTCTTTTAATGATGACTGTTTTGTTTTTATATTCAATGGTAAGAAGTTTAGCATAGATACTGTTAAGGACTCTATCCTTTTTCTTTTAATGGAAAGCATTCTTTGGCTTTCCACTGGTAATTGTCTGTGACAAGATTATAATCTGTGATGAGCAAAGCCAGGCAAAATATAGGCACAGCAGATAACTTGTGTGCTCTGGGGCATCAGTGAGTTTCCTCTGTCTCTGTCTCTCTGTCTCTGTCTCTCTCTGTCTCTCTGTCTCTCTGTCTCTCTGTCTCTCTGTCTCTCTCTCTCTCTCTCTTGTGTGTGTGTGTGGGGGGGGTGTTGGGTCATGGGTTAATGAAAGGAAGGTAGAAAGTTTTTGTTTGTTTCTTTGGGAGATCAAGGTAAATAGAAGGCATATATACAGTGCATATATTTGAGTTGATGCTCTGGAGGGAAATCGTCAGTCTGACTCATCAGATCTGGTGAATTGTCAATACAAAGGCTGCCTAAAAGGAGGGAGCTTGTCAACATCTAGACTTCCTGGGTTCTGGAACAATGATTTGTTGTGGTCAATGAGGTCATGGTTTGAGTAAGTTTCACACACAACATACAAAACCTGTAGTATTCACTTTGGCTAGGTTTGTTTTAGTAATTTTGTCATATCATTGCTTGAGCCATAGTTGAACTGTCAGCTTTGAGACAGATACTTTAACAACTTGCCTTTATAATCTCAGTTCCTGTGTTGTGGTTTGGACCTGAACTGGTCACTTCTTAAAAGCTTAGTCCTCAGCTATTAATGCTACTGGGAGGTGGTGGCAACTTTAGGAGGGGATGTCCTAGTAGAAGGTCATTGGGGACATGCCCTTAAATGGGATTCTGTATCCTGTTCTCCCTGCTGCCCTGACTTGCTCCCTCCCTCCTTCCCTCCTTCCCTCCTTCCCTCCCTCCCTATTATATGATGTTTTCCTCATCACTGGCCCAGAAATTATGAGAGACAATGACCAGGGACAGAAAGATCTAAACTTGTGAGTCCAAATAAATATTTTCACTTAGAAGTTGCCTAAGATAGTCTGTCACGGAGTTGGAAAATTTGTATGTAAATTTTGATCTTATTAATGCACCCAACAGACACTTCGGTCTTTCCTGCTTTTTAGTCTTTGATACATGTAGCATCTTTTCTTCCTGGAATATTCCTTACATTCATATTTGTCTGGTAAACTATTACTCTTATTCATGGTACAATTCATATAACATCTCTTCTATGAAGATTTCCATAATGAAATCCTCCATAACTCCATGCCCAGAGCTGCCCATGTTTGTTTGCTAATCATACTGAAATGTCCTTCTTAAAATGTCTGTTATTTGGAGAAGTCATTGGTGCTTAATCAAGTCTCAGTCTCTTGTGACAATAGGCATGATTAATAATCTGGATTTTTCTGCTTACAGGAAGAAGGTGGGGGTTGGTGCAGAAAACAAAACCATGAAATGCTGTTACTAACTTCAGCCCTGTTAATAATGAGTATTTTTATTGTAATATCCTTTCTGTTGCATAGATGCATCTGTGCTGCCTTTCCAAATTGGACTGACTCTGCCATAAATTTCAGAACAGTTTCTGAGCAGCTGAAATGTTTATTACACTCGATGTTTATGCAGTGCGGAGTGCAGGGAGTGGGATGCCACAAAGGAAAGGGGAACAAACCACCATCTGCTAGGTAGAAATGTTTGTGATGAGCAGTTGCTGGGAGAGCAGCATGAGGAGAAACAGAAATAGTCTCTATCAGGAATATGTGAAATGCAACTATGGAAAATTTACTGAATATGGTGTTTTTAATGCTGTTGGAGCCATTAGACTCCTCTGATTCATGAAAATAGGCTTGTAGAGAAGTCTATACTCATCCCAGACTTCTTTCAACTTGGTGTCTTTAGTCCTGTAAGTGGCTATAAAATTAAATAGAACCAGTAATCCATCAGAGGCATGGGCCCTGAGGAATTCTCATCTCTTCCAAATTTTTTGAAAATTACTGCACAGAAGAAAACCATATTTACCATGATAAGCTTAGCTTTCATAGTTTATATCCACTGAACCCTTATATCCTTATGTATATTGTGCATATCTCTTTAATTTTTTTATTTATTCTTTGATGATTCCATACAACATGTTTTGACCATAATATTTATCCTCCCCCAAATTCTCCCAGATCCTTTTCTACATCCCCATGTTTTTTTATATAGGTATTATATGGATTACATATAGGACTTAGCCATCTATCTGTTATATTGGAAGAAACATTTCAAAACAACTTTCACAAGACAAGTGAGCATCACCGTTGATGAAGTTTGGAAGAGGAAGCAGATTGTTCTCATTAATGAAAATAACTTTACATGTATGTCCTGACATTTGTACCACTTCTACAATTCTCTCTCTCTCTCTCTCTCTCTCTCTCTCTCTCTCTCTCTCTCTCTCTCCCTCTCCCTCTCCCTCTCTCCCTCTACTCTTCTTCATTCAAAAGCAACACTCAGACTTACCTGACCATTCAAAATGAAAAATAGTTCAGCTAGAAGTACTTTGCATTAAGTACCACTGACTCTCTTTTTTCCTAAAAGCTACAAATATGATTCCTTCTCTAATGTGAACAATAAACAGCATAATTTCAGGAAATTATTCTTTACACTGGTATGAATAGACTGATAGTAGGTAACTGAGTTTTATTCTATCATTTAAAAAAAATTCTAATGGCAACACTGCAGTTATTTCTTTGAGCCAACAAGTATACTAAAGACACAAATATAGAAAAGGAGAAAAGAGATAATCCCAGAAATTATAGGACATCCTAAAACGTAGAATTCTCAACGATTAGAATTTAGTTAAATGTAAAGAAACAGAAGCATGTGACCCATGATGAGGAGAAAATAACTAAAGAAAATCAATCTAGAAATGAAAGACTGGACAAATATGCAGACAGAACCACAAATGCAAGCTCTAACTGTATCCCACACATTGGAGACTTGAAGAAAAATAAAGCATAATAATTAAATATATTCGAGGCCAGCCTGGTCTACAGAGCTAGTTCTAGGACAGCTAGGACTGTTACACAGAGAAACCCTGTCTTGAAAAACAAAAAACAAAACAAAACAAACAACACACACACAAAATAAGTATATTAAGTAGAGACATGAGAGATATAAAAATAAATACAAATTTTAGAAATGTAAACATTCATGAGCTGAAATAAATACCAGGTGAGATAAACAATAGATTCAGAAAGAAAAGATTGACAAACTTGAATAAATAATAAAAAACTGAATGAAGCAGTAAAAGGGGCTGATTTAACAAGAACAAAGTATTCCTGGTGATCTGTGCCAGAATGTCAAGTAACCATATACACAGATGTATGGGCCACCAGGAAGAGATGAAAGAGAGATGTGGACAAGACTTGTAGGTGATAAAGCAAGGGAGATAAAGAATATCTCTGTTTAAAGGAAAAGAAGGGTTTGGTAAGATGGCTTAGTGGTTAAGAGCACTCTATGCTCTTACAGAGAACCCAATTTCAGTTCCCATCACCCACATCCATGGAAGCTCACAACCATCTCAACTCCAGTTCCAGAAGATCCAGTACCCTCTGTTGACACTGCATGCACACTGTACACACATTCATTCAGGCGAAATTCTCCTTATCAGTATTTGTGTTGCTGTGATAAAACCCCATGACCCAAAGTGACTTATAGAAGAGTTTATTTTGACTTAGAATTCCAGGAGGAGGGTTCATAATGGCAGGGGATGCATGGAAGCAGGCAGCTGAATCAGAAAGTAAGGAAATCACATCTTTACAGCGCACAAGAAATAGAAGGCGAACTAGAAGAAATTGGATAAGCTGTGGACTCTCAAAGCCCACTCCAGTTACACACCTCCACCATCAAGGCTTCACTTTCCAAGTACTCAACAGTTTCCCAAAACAGTTCTACTATGGTAGTTTGAGTGCAATTGTCCCCCATAATCTCATAGGGAGTGGCACTATTAGAAGGTATGGCTTTGTTGGAGTGGGTAGAGCCTTATTAGAGGAAGTGTATCACTGTGGGGGCAGGCTTTGATGTTTCCTATACTCAAGATACCACCAAATATATCTCAGTCAACTTCCTGTTGCCTGCAAGATCTAGGACTCTCAGCTACTCCTCCAGCACCATGTCGGCCTGCATGCTGCCATGCTCCCTGCCATGATGATAATGGACTAAACCTCTGAACTGAAAGCTGCCACCTCAATGAATTGTTAGCCTTTATAAGAGTTGCCATGGTCATGGTGTCTCTTCACAGCAATAGAAACCCTAACTGACAACTACCAACTGGGAACCACAAGTTCAAATATGTGAGCTTATGGGGGACTCTACTCTCAAACCACCAAATACCCTTAGAATAAAATAAAGTAAACCTTAAAAACAAAGGGGAAAAGGCAGGGGTGGTGGTGGTGGGGTTGGGGGGGGGGGAAGATCTGATGAGTGAAAAATAAATATCAAGATCAAATTTATAACAATCATATCCAATGAAGTTGGTACAAGAACCTCATTAAAAGAGATTGCCAGATGGGATAAGTACAGAAAACCTCAATTGTATGGCATCTGTAAGGCATAAACTTAATAAAGAC
The DNA here is from genome assembly GCA_902168425.1 of Peromyscus attwateri. Lineage (NCBI taxonomy): Eukaryota > Metazoa > Chordata > Mammalia > Rodentia > Cricetidae > Peromyscus > Peromyscus attwateri. The sequence continues at coordinate 37,494 of CABHPP010074445.1, read as the reverse complement.
ACAGAGAAGTTCAAGGAACAGGACATTTTGCAGCTTCCACACCCATCAAAAGAATGTTAAAATCATTGTAACCATCAAAGGGTGAGAGGGGTCTCATAAGGATCATACAAGTATCTGCTCTTTACAAAAAAATAAAAAGGACTTCAGCCCTATTTATTCTGTGCCTAAGAGATTTTTCGTCGTATGTGGTACAACAGTGATTAAGTACAAGGAGAAGTAGGCAGATGTATATTTTTAGATATAGATTCCAATAACTAATAACTGACAAACAAGTAGACTGAAAATCAGTTAGGAATGTTAAGATTTGAGAAGTGCTCTCAGATAATTAGATTTAGCTGACATTTATAGGACAGTACATCCAATAGTGGGATAAAGAACATTAAAAAAAATCTACCAAAATTAAACAAATTACGGGTAATAAAAATGTACCTCGGCCGGGCAGTGGTGGCACATGCCTTTAATCCCAGCACTTGGGAGGCAGAGCCAGGCAGATTTCTGTGAGTTCAAGACCAGCCTGGGCTACATAGTGAGTTCCAGGAAAGGTACAAAGCTACACAGAGAAACCCTGTCTCGAAAAACCAAAAACAACAACAACAAAAAACAAACAAACAAAAAAAACCCTTTAAATCTGTTAAAGTATTCAAATAACACAAAGAATGTCCCATGTAACTTCTTTCATTATATATGGAAAATAAAACCTGAGTTTCTACCAACTGTTGAAAGAAAATTAAAATATAGAGTACTCACACAGTGAAATAGTGGTCACATGGATGAAATTTAACCAAACATTCTGAGTGAAGGAGAGACAAAAGCTGATTTATGTGAAATTTGTAAGAACAGAAAACAGATCAGCACTTGACTGGTATTTTGGAAGGAGTGGTACTTGGCTGCAGATTGACTTGACAACATCTGGGGTCTTCTCAAAGTACTGTAAATCTATAATGGGATGGTCGTCCTGTCACTGTATGCATTTACTAAGATGTATTCTGTGTATTTTAAATAGATGGCTTTTATGCTGCCTAAGTATAATTAAATAAAACTACTAAAAATACAAAGAACGTAAGAGGAAAAAAGCCACACAGGCCACAAAGACAATACATATCTGATGACTGCAACATTGAACATTGGGCATGTGGAAAGTTGTCTCTTTCATTATGCAGCTGGCCTAACTGGACACCTGGGGTTTGGACTTGGAAGAAGGATTTTGGATGCTGCTCTAGTTTGTCCAGTAAGTGAGCAAGCATCTTCATGTACAGACTCACGTGTGTGTGTGTGTGTGTGTGTGTGTGTGTGTGTGTGTGTGTGTTGGGGAGTGATTCCCAGCCCTGCAAAGGAGATGGTGATATGATGTCTCTTCAGCCATTAGTGTTGAACAGGTTTAAGCGGTGACACTTGGAAAGGCTCTGAGGTATTCAGAGGAAGGAACTTGACATAGTCTGTTCAGATTTAATGACTAACAGGCCTGTTTGCGACTTCCCAGCTGTCACTTTTCCCCGCATTCATTAGTTCTGTCTACTGTAAGGGAAACAGCTGGATCAACAAGACAGTGAGTAAACTTAGCACCCATCATGTCTGCCAATAAAACTAAAGGCAAACTCAATTTCTTTGGGGGGAATAATGAAGTTAGCACTCTAGTCTTGCAGGTTTCTTTAATGTCATTAGAGAGGATGTGCCTGTTTCTCCAAACACACTATTCTCTGAGCTCTGTTTCTTTCAAGCACTAGAAAACACTTGGTTGAGAAAACCGTGAAACACCCCAGATGTATACACCACTGTTACATGTAGAAAAATATTGGTTAAAACATTGGCTCATTTTCTTTAGGGTGACAAAAAAATGACTAAATTAATTCTCTCATATAAATAGGAGTAGAACGGACCAGGAAGTATGGTAGGCATATGCCTTATTTATAAGAAATTATCAAGCAGTAGCTGTAGCATTGAGTATTTCTACCAGCAGTGTGTATGTTGCATATTAAACCAAGTGACATGAAAACTGTCAACAATCAACAGAGCTATATTGTACCCACTGTTTACAACCTGTGGAAGGACTTAAAAACTCACCTCTTTATGCAATGTTGTATACCGTGTGGCTTAGTCACTAAAGGGAGTACAGGTTTGGTTAACTAGAGTAAGGGGGTTGAGTAACCAGTTGAACAACTCTAGCCTTAGCGTTCATGGAAGGTAGGAGAATTCTGAATTAAGACAGACTAGAAAAGACCAGGGATATAAAAACAGGGAACTTTATACCTACCCTGAAGGCTAGAACTAAGTTTATTCTAAGAACTCTTAGAACTAAGAGGCAGGAGTGAGAAGATGGAAAACAAACCCAAGATTTGGGGCTGCAGTACCTAAAACATTCCTAATATTAAGTGACCATGGGAGAAGATTACCGTGGGAAGGGGAACTGATGCTTATGGTTTAGGTCTGTTATTTACTGGACTTTCTAACTGCTGCAGCAGAGCTTGGAAAGGAAGGTAGAAAGGTAGATCTTGGGCATCATACCCCAGGCCCTAGAGGGAGGTGCAGGGGACTGTGTTCTGCTCAACACTCAGAAGAGTGCCCACACTATGAAACTGGGGGGAAAGGGTCCATAGCAAGAGCCAACAGAGAGAACAGAGAAAGAGCTAAGAACACTGGGCCCGTTGACAGGTAAAGGAGAAAGACCACCTAAATCAGTTGCTTTGGGAATCTGTTTTAATATGTTTTGCCAAATGCTTAGATGTATGATTTAGAAAGATTTTTTTTTTAAAGTTAAGATCAAAGAAACTGTGATTGTCGACAGATGAGCAGGGAAATGTCAGTTTGGCCACTGACATGACCTGGCTTTTTTTCTTTCTCTCTCTCTTTCTCTCTCTCTCTCTTTCTTTCTTTCTCTTTCTTTCTTTCTTTTTTTCTTTCTTTCTTTCTTTCTTTCTTTCTTTCTCTCTCTCTCTCTCTCTCTCTCTCTCTCTCTCTCTCTCCCTTCCTTCCTTCCTTCCTTCCTTCCTTCCTTCCTTCCTTCCTTCCTTTCCTCCTCCTCCTCCTTCTTGGTTGGGAGAGTGTATTTTGTTTTTTGTTTTTTGTGTTTTTTAACTTAACAATAGCAATAGAGGAAGGATTTCAAATAAACAAAATAAACAGAGACACATGACAAACTTAGATGCCTTCACACACACACACACACACACACACACACACACACACACAGAGAGAGAGAGAGAGAGAGAGAGAGAGAGAGAGAGAGAGAGAGACAGAAAGAGACAGAGAGACAGACAGAGAGACAGAATGAACATGAAGGATTAACTTTTAGAATTAAAAACAAAAACCCGCTATACTAGTAAAAGGTGATTACTTGACCCATACATTTAGCTTTGTGGTTTTATATGGAGATCACAATTAAGCCATGGTCTCCAAGGTGGAGATGTAATGATACATCTGGCTCGGCCTTGTCACTTCTGGAGAATTGCCCGAGCCCACCACGCTTTTCCTCAAGCTGCGTGGGTCCCTCGGAGCAGATATTAGTTTGAGATGCTAATGCTCAAGTCATCAGATGCTCTTATTTCTAGACCATGACCCTTTTAATTTGGAGTCTGTGATTGTAAACGTAGTTTTTATTGACTCATTTTATTAGCACAGACCTTTCTTGCTTTCAGTTTTGTGTCAGAACCTGCTTGGGAGTGCTTGACTGGTCGTTTATTTAGGCTTTAGAAAAATCTCTCCTGAAAACAGCTAAAGATGAAATATGTCAAAAATGGGCTGCATAATTTAAGATGTTTCCCATATCAGAGGACTTTTACATTAGATTTATTTGTGTATTCCATATTCATCCCAAACACAATTAAGTACCACAAGCCTTTCATTATGCTAATGAGGATTATGATAATTTCTAGATGTGCTAAAAGAAGAAATCAGTTTGTGTTTTTGGAGGTATTTGTATTTCAGTAAGCTATAAAGTTATCGAATATAATAAGTTGTATTTCAAGAGTTCTTTTTGAAGCCTGTTGTTAGAACTTGGGATGCAATTTGTCATGTAAATACAGAGGTATTAATGCAGCTAGTCAGCCATAATCCTGTCTAGCCTGTGACACACGCTGTTACTGAATCTAATGCTCTAATGAAATGGACTTATGTTTAGGGAAATGCATTCAGAGAGGCTCTGACATTGAGATCACTTCTCAACTGTACTGGGAACTGGCCCACCTTCCCCTGCCCTGCCCCTTGGTAGTGAGATCAGTGGGAGGCTCCAGGAACAATTGGGAGGGAGCCCAGCAGAATGAGTACCTGTTTGAATAGGGAGCAGACAACAGGGTTCAAGGGAGAACTAGCTTTGGAGGAGGGGTGTCTGCTACTCACATAGTCCTTTTGGCTCATTTCGAAACAGCTGGTCTTCCTTCCCAATGCCCCGGAAACAAGCCCAATGGTGGCATGCCAGTTCAGCATACTTCAACGCGTATATCTTTTCATCTGGAAGGAAATGGCCTTTAAGATCAACCCTGCTAAATTTGGAACCGCTCTTATTCTGCCTTCTCAGATTCCAGAAGCTAAAACTGCTTATTAAAAACCTCTCGGTTGGAGATCAGAGCATAGATCCGTCGGCCTTCACTGAACCATTAAGCCATAGACACCACTTTTCCTCAATAGGGCGTAACTTAGTTGTTGTGAAGGAGAGTGCTTGCAGAGGTACATGTCACCATAGCAACAGGATTTTCAAGCAAGACTGTGGAAATAGAACTTGAAAGTCACACAGAAACAAGTCTGTCTAGCACTGGCTTCAAAAGGATTGTGTTGAGAGCAGGAGAGTCATGATTACATGCCATTTGATCTGTGATTGCTCAAAGGCAAAGTGCATGTTCTATCAATCCCTTGCACCCCTGAGACAAAGTAGAACGTGTTCCCTGTACCACTATTGATTTGCTGTAGGCAAGCTACCCAAGGAACTGCAGCCTCTTCCCCTATAACTGTGTGGCTTGAGTTATCATAGTATGTATGAATACACAAAGCTGATATTTGTTACTCTGTTTTAAAAACCATAATTGACATTCTGGGAGGTTTTTTGTTGTTGTTTGTTTGTTTTACCTTAAAGCAGCCTGTGTTTATTGTGTTGTCCCATGCGTTTACAGCCCTGTGGGGGTAGACAGCCTGTTTGGTGCTACAACAAAGGTAAAAGGTGAACACAGGACAGGTAGCTGGAAAACCAGGATCACAATTTGGAATTGAAATGAAATGCAGATTGTAAATCTCTAGCATTAAATACAGCAGGAACTCCAAGCGCCATCTCTTGTCACGCCTCCACTGCCAAGTTCCATGCTGATTGGACAACTCACTGACAGTCAGCAGTACTAATTAAGTGATGTAGGCAATGCTGGGAGTCGGATAGTCTGACTTCTGAGTCTGGAGATTGTAGGAGAAACTACCATGAACAGGCTTGAAATAGCAGGAGTCTAACTATAACAGTAGGTTTAGAATCTAGTGAGGGTGTGACCATTGAATTCCATTAACCACTTTATTTATTTACTTTTTGAGTTTGGGTTTTCTCATGTGAACCAAACTGGTTTTGTACCTGAGAGCCTCTTGTTCTATAAGTCCCAGTACTGCGGGTATATGCTGCTACCATGCCTGGCTTAAAATATTCTTGTTAATATTGAGGTGTGCATCTTCTAAAACTATGAGTTGTAGCCAACGTCGAATGATAAGAGCATAGGGAATGTATGGTAAACAGTTATTGATCAAAATTTAGCCCCCTCCCCCTTGAAAGGAGGAGTATCATATTACAGACACCATCCTTGCTCTTAACTACCAATCTCATTTCCCTTCCAGACCCTTTCTCAGAAAATCACCATCTGGAATGCAAGTTTCACCAAGTGCCACATAGAGCTGTGGCTGATCGCAATATATCAATATTTTAAATATCTTTTTTATATCTACACATAAATTGGTGCATATTTCAGAATATGGTATGATTTTGATACATATATACATTGCTAACAATCAGATGGTAGTATTTGGCATATGCCCTCATGTAGTATTTCTTTGCAATAAGAATGTCCCAAATATACTCTTAATCGTTTCAAAATACATTATTGTGAACGGTAGTGAGTGCACCATGTGGTAGAGCAATCAGGCTTATCCCTCCTGTTTAACTGTAAGCTTGTATTCACTGACCACTCTTAACCCCTCCTCCGCTCCCTGCTCTGGTAACCATTCTATTCTGTGCTTCTGTGAGAGCAGAGTCTTCCGAATCTGCATAGGGTGGGAACCAGGCATTATTTGTCATTTTGCACATAGCTTATTTACTTCAACATATTGTCCTCCAGGTTCATCCACGGTGCCAGGAATGACAAGATTTCATTCATGTTTATGGTCCAAGAGATTTTCATCGTGTGTGTATGAAACACTTCTTTTGTCTCTTGTCAAGTTGATGGATACTTAGTTCAAGTCCAGACCTTGGCTATTGTGAACAACAGCTTCAATAACCATGGCACTGCAGATGTCTCTTCAACACACGGACTTTGTTTCTTTGGATGTATATTTAGTTTTAATCATGTCTGTTCTAAGCAGAAGCATTTTAGTTCAATGCAATCCTCTGTCTACCGCTGGCTTTTGTTAACCGTGGTTTAGGAGGTCCTTTTATTTAGTCAGTTGTTTAGTCAGTTGTTTGTTTGTTATGCTTCATAACCCCGACTGACCTTAAACTCATGTAGCTCAGAATGGTCTCGAACACATGGCTGTTCTCTTGCCTTTCTCTCTCATTCAAGTGTTGAGATTATAGTCATGAACCTCTACAGCAGTTTTGGAGGTTTTGTCAAAGCAAATCCTTGTCCAGTCCAAAGGGCCACCCTTGTTCTAGTTCTTAGAAGAAAAACTGTCTTTCACCCATTCTGTGTGCTATCAGCTGTGGGCACGTCACATAGCCTTTTGTCTTGAGATGCATTTTTTCCCCAAGCCGATCAAGTTAGGAGTTCTCCTCAGGGAAGGATTTTTTATTCTATCAAATTCGTTTCTGAAATCTATTGAAATGATCTATGTTTTTTTTTTCTCTTTCATTCTGGTGGTGTGAATATATCATGTATATTGAATTATATATCTAGCCATCTTGCATCCCTGGATGAGCTCCACCTGATTATAGTAAATGGATGATCCTTTAAGCACACTGTTAAATTAGCTTTGCTAGTACTTTATTGAAGATTTTTTGCAATTATGCAGAACAGGAATATTGGCCAGTAGGTTTACTGTTCATTGTATCATTGTCTAATTTGTATAAAACAGAAAAACTCTTGACCAAGAATACTTTACATTTTAAGGAAAGACCTTGTATGCATCCATTTTGATATTTATACATACATAAGACAATAATATTAGCATATTAAATTTGCTATTTATATAGTTTTTTTTGATAAAATACAGGCTATATAAAACTTAACCATCTTAATAATTTTAGATGTACAGTTTTGTAGTATTAAATACATCCATCATGTTGGACACTCATCTTCGGAACTCCTCATATCCTGGTAAAGAGAAACTCTACCCTGATTAAACGATGTCTTCTCATTTCTCTCCCTCTCTCCTCCCTGGCAGCCACCATTCCACTTTTCATACCTATAATTTTATCAGTGTGTTAGTCCCTCACCACCTCACCAACCAGTGCCAGCAACAGGAGACCAAGTTCTTGGTGAGTGGTTTGAAGGAAAAATGGTCCCCAAAGGCTCAGGCATTTGAACCTTCAGTCCCCAGTTAGTGGTGCTGATAAGGACATGGTGTGTAGCATTGCTGGAGACAGTATGTCACTGTGAGCAGGCTTTGAGAGTTCGTAGCCTCACCCTACTCCCAGGCTGCTGTCCCTGCTTCGTGTTGAGGGTTGAAGGTGTGATTTCTCAGCTTCCTGCTCCTGACACAATGCTTGCCTGCCGCTTGCTGTTGCTTCGCTGCCATGATGGACTACTTCCCTCTGGAGCTGTAAGCCAAAATAAACTCTTTGGTCACAGTGTTTTATCACAGCTACAGAAAAGTAACTAATACGAAAATGGGTACCCCAGGATGGTAGGTGCCTGTGATGGGCCTGACCGTGTTGCTGTTTTGGAAGGACTGTAGACAGATTTTGGAGGTTTGGGCTGGAAAAGCCATTGTATTCTCAGAGCTCAATGGGCGGCTGTTCTGTGGAGACCTGGCTTGTGCATGTTCAGAGGCAAGTTTGAGAACCTCTCAAAGACTCTACTTTGGTTGTTTGTGTCATATTTTGCATTAAGAACCAGTGGTTTCTGGTAATCTGGAACTGAAGGATCAGCTTTGATGAATAAGATGAATAAGTATCACCTAAAAAGGTAAAACCTTTGTTTGACTGGAACAATTTACGTTGGCTAGCTAGGGCTGAAAACTTAGCTGTGATTAAGAAGAGGCCAGAGGCTGGGCGGTGGTGGCGCATGCCTTTAATCCCAGCACTTGGGAGGCAGAGCCAGGTGGATCTCTGTGAGTTTGAGGCCAGCCTGGTCTCCAAAGCGAGTTCCGGGAAAGGCACAAAGCTACACAGAGAAACCCTGTCTCAAAAAACAAAAACAAAAACAAAAACAAACAAAAACAAACAACAACAACAACAAAAAAAAAAAAGAGACCAGCATCACTGAGGTGAAATCTTCTGGGGAGCATTTTTTTTTTCAGGGTCATCACACAGAATCTGTTCTCTAGTGAGGAACACCAAGGCTGCACATGAAGTTTACAACAGAACTTGGCAAATGATTTGTTCCATTTTTTCACATGGTACTGGTTTTGAAGACGTGATGGGCTTGTGGAGAGCTGCTGAGACTTGACATTCATTGTATGGCAGGGCTAGAATACCTTTGAAGAGAGTCCAGGAGAGGCCATTGGTAAAGGGGAAGCCTCAGTTTCAGTGGACATAGCAGGATCAAAGGGGCCATGGAGAGAAGCTGAGGCTTAGTGCCTGAGGAGGCCAAGATAATGCCTTAGGAGGGTGCAGCCTCAGTTGCCATGGAGATTCCAGCATATTGGAGATGGCAGGATCATAGGATGAGCACCAAGGTACCGCAGGCTGTAGAGGAGAGGTAACGTGAGCTTATGAGGCAAGCAGTGTGTTCTGCAGAGAGCAGGATCAGAGAAGCAAAATTATCCCAACCCTTGGAGCCCAGAAGATAACGAGTGAGTTCCAGATGCTGGATATGGAGTTATAGGATTTTTATTTATGCTGTAGGACTTTCTTTTTGCTCCTTCCCCCGTTCTTCCTTTTTAGAGTAAGAAATATTTAACTTGTTTTTGATTTTATAGGAACTAAGAGATTTGTGATATTTTAAAAAAAGACCTTGAAGTTTCAAGGTGTTTGAATTTTGCAAAGACTATGAGTCTTTTAAAGTTACACCATGTTTTGCATTGTGATATTAACATGAGATCTTGGAATAAATAAGAAAGAAAATGTCATGGTATAATAATGATGTATTTGTGTGTCAAGTTGACAAGGGGCCAATTGTGCTGTTAGGTTTTTTGTCAATTTGACACAAACTAGAGTCCCCTGGGAAAAAGAAACTCTAATCAAGGACTTGCCTCTATCAGACTGGCCGGTGAGCATATCTGTAGGACATTTTCTTGATTCAGTGATTGATGGGAGAGGACACTATGGGCATTGCTACCCTTGGGAAGGTAGTCCTGGGTTGTATAAGAAAGCAAGCTGAGCAAGTTGCAGAGAGCAAGTCAGTACACATGACCTTCCACAGCCTCTGCTTCAGTTCTTGCCACAGATTCGACTTCAGCTCCATTCCTGACTTTCTTCCATGATGGACTATACCCTGTAAGCCAAGTTAACCCTTTCCTCCCCTAGTTACTTTTGGCCATGGTGTTTATCATGGCAACAGAAATCAAACTTGGGAAGTCTCTTATCAGACAAAATTATTTGCAAGTATTTTCCTACTCTATGCAACATGCTTCTCTATTAATAATGTCTAATAGTCCTATTTCATGAATTCCAGTTCATCTACTGTTTTCCTTTTTTATTATCTGTATTGTTGATATCATGTCCAAGAAATTACCTGGTGTTTTCTACTGAGTTTTATAGTTTTATGTGTTGTTTCCATTTTGAGTTGTTTTAATATCATTTTTGATGAGGGTGGCACATGAATATTCAGTTTGCCTAGCACTGTTATTGCATAGATGGACATTTCCCCACTGAATGATCTGGCTTCCTCATTAAAAAAAATCTGATTGTATGTTAAAGGGCTTTTTTTCTGGGTTTTCTGTTCTATTCTGTTGGCTATATGTCTTCTGCATGCCAGTATCACACCGCTTTGGTTACTGCACTTTTAAAATTGACTTACCTCAGACTCTGCATTAATCTGAGATTTTATCTTGTGTTCTCATTCTTACATTATCTTTATGAGAGCTACTAATATTGATATAGGCCAAATTAATTTTTATTTGCTTTATGTTATAGAGATTTTATTTCTTTCTCTATTGAATATATGAATATATATATATATAATATATGTGGGAGATTTTTACTATTGGAATAAAGCTGCAAAATCATATTTTAAAAGTCTCCTGTGTACATGCTTACATATACTTATTCAGACACTTTGCTGAGTGTTAGGGTAAACCATTCATTAATTTCTTACATATTAATGCATTAACTATGGTTACATACTATTCGTTACTCCCATCAATATTGGTTTTCAGCCAGGAATTATCTATAGGTTATAGTTATTTAATTTTTTGATAACATACTTATGCACTGTATTTTTTTTTTTCCGAGGAGAGCAGTTTAACTGAAGAGCACTTTGAGAAGTGTGAGGAGAGCTCTCTAGTTGAAGAACACTTAGAAAAGTATGAACTGGAGCTATTAAAGGTTGGCCTAGGATTAACATGTTAGAAACTGACTAGTAAAGGCATTTTTATACTGTGGGACAAAATTTTAACTTGTAATCTGTTAATCTGGAAAACTAGGTTCAGACTTTCCTTGTGGAAGTCAGTTTGGGTAAGATTAACCAAAATAGATCTTTTAAAGAAATAATAATATAGGTGAAAGAAAGTTATCAGAAATTGTATATTACTAAGCAAGGGTGAAAATTTAATTATGTAATAACCTAAAGATTCTAAGAACATTGTCTAAAATGTTATACTGAAGTTAAATTTATTGACAACTCAGAGAAAATTATCAATGTAAATTATGGTTATTAAATGACAAGTTTATTTTATAACCAAATGGATTGTATTAAAATGTTTCAAAGTTAAAATATGGAAAGTATGCAAATTACATTTCTGGAATATTTCAAGTTATTTAGTAAGTCTTTAAATTATTTAATAGAATTTTAAATTCATGGTAGAGACAAAAGAACCACAGAGAACTTCTGAAGTTTCAATACCTTTTGAGTTTAATTTCAAAATCCATGACCTGGCAGTGTTAGTGGCCAAGAGTTTTGCTTGACAGTCTCAATGGGAGAAGTGTCAGATTTCAAGGAAGCTTGCCCTTGTCACAGGGAGATAAAGACTCCTGAGTGAGGAGTTTAGATGTTTAGATGCTGATCAACACCAGAAGGCCTGTTTCCTGAGGCAGAAGAAAATTTGCATCTCTTCTGGACTCATGCCACCAGAATCCCATGAGTATATAAGGTACAATGTGCCCACTGGCAAACATCCCATAGTGCATCCAGGGCTGAAACTTCTCAGCCTTCACTTTCAGATTTAATGCAGCCTGCTTCAAGCACAGTCCTGAGAACCCTTCTTGATGAAGAGATCAATGTCAACTCTCTTGACTTCTGAGGAAGTCACATTAAGAACACTATCTTGAAGTTATAGGGCTTAACCTCAGGGTACGACCACACAGAGAAGACCAGAGCCAGACCACTGGGACGCCACTGAAGCCCAGGGGGTTTTAATCCCACCTGAATGCCCATGCTCCAAAGAGGGGCACAGTGGCCTGGAAAGGTATGGCCACCAGGAAGAATCATGGACTTTGTGTAACACTGGTGGCTAGAGACTGGGTGATATACAGGATGTTTTCTGTCTGGGGTGGTAGGCATGAGCACAACCCGAAGACTCAGATGAGCATGTTAAAAAAGAAAAACAAACGAACAAACAAAACCAAAACCAAAAACCTTTGTTAAAATCTGTCCCAAATTTGTGTGCAAGATTGTGGCTGCCAAAGAAATATAAACAGATTCAGGAAAAGTATAAAATGGTTGAGAAAAGTGTTTTCCTTCTGCATTCATAAAGATGAAACTCTGATCACTAGGTAGAATGGAGATGCTGGGTGGAAAATAATCATAATTGAAGATCAAAACGTTGAAAGCTCTGACTGGCTTTTGAGGTGTAAGTGAGCTGAACTGGCTTGTGGTTTCAATTTCCCAATTCCTGTAAGATACAGAGTAACTAACTCTAGTCAAACTTACCATGCACTTTTCAAATCTAATAGTTGAAAGCTTTCAAAAAATTCAAATCAGTTTCAGTGAATTCTGTTTCAACCATTGGATTTTAAAACTAACTTTCGATGTGTTAAGACACCTGATTCTCACATACAAAAGAAGTCTTCATTTAAAAAGAATCTTAAAGTATGTACAGTTTTATAACAAATTTCAAATCATTAAGAGAACCCCTGTGTGCTCATGTATTATTGATTTGCACAATTATGAGGCAAGCAGAGGACTCTATTTTGCACTACTAGCCTTGTTCTGTCAATGTAAGCGAAACAAAGAGCCTCACTTACCTCCCTTTCTGAAATTATGCCTCTGATTTTACATGGCTGGTAATGTAGCCATTTGGGAACATAGCTTATTATGACCATAATTTGAAAAATTCAACAGGGACTGTCAGAACTTGAAATTCAAAATGATATCTACAGATAAAATCAGGAGGAGCACGGCCCTCCCCTCACCCTCGCCTCGACTGTTCCTGTACTTTATTTCTGAAGTAAACACTGTTAATTGTTGATATTCTTTTCTTTGTTTTTTTTATTTTTTTATTTAATTTAATTTTTTTTTTGAGACAGGGTTTCTCTGTGTAGCTTTGGAGCCTGTCCTGGAACTCGCTCTGTAGACCAGGCTGGCCTTGAACTCACAGAGATCTGTCCGCCTCTGCCTCCGGAGTGCTGGGATTAAAGGTGTGTGGTACCACCACCCCGGCGTCGATGCAATTTTCATCATCCCCATCTTCCTGAGAAAACATGACCTTTGTCCTTTCCTTAAATCCTTACCAAATGCAATACTAAGAAATGATATTTCAAAGGAATTTCCTTGAAGACTTATAAGACCACATGAGAAGGATGCAACATTTGCATGTTATGAGAGAAACAAATGTGCCTAGTCTCCATCGGCACTGACCCTTCTACTCTTCCTCAACTTTGATATAAAACTCCTAAACTTGATGCCTTGGTGCTTATTCTCGGAGTGTCTGGGATCCTCTGCTGTCTGTCTGTCTTGGGAAACAGTCAGCGGTTAGGTTCTCCAATGCTTTTCCTTCCTTCCCTCTTCCTGGCACCATTGTTACAACATGTGCCCGTCCCCCCTTGTCCAGCAGCAGTTGGGGTGTGTGCACTTTCATTCTCTTCCTGTCGGCTTTGGAGGCTCGTGCTGCCATCTCTTGGGGTTCAGGGATTTCCCCCCTGATTAGGCAATCCACTATGAGGCATTTCTTATTCCTGTCATGGGCTGTAGATCCCAAGCATTTCTGTTTGGAGTTTTCCCCTAGGATCCTCACCATTCTGCCTCTATGAGCCATCTGTTCTTTCATGTTGTCCACGTTTCCATTCGAACCCTCAGCATGTCAGTTACTGCTCTGGAATTGTTTGGCTGACCCGCCTAATGTTCCTTCCACGTCTGATTGGTTCTCATACTTGTTCATTCTCTTCAAGGAGTTTTCCTCTGCCCTTCGGTTTTCCTTTTTTTGTTGTTGTTGTTGAAGAAAGGACGTGAAATACTGTGTTAGAAAGAGCTGCGGCAAGTAGCTCCTTGGCGATGTGCTGGTGATATGTGGGAGAAGGGAAGTGTGTTATTGTCTTATGATTGGGCGTTGGTCTTATGCGGGGCCCCGGGAGCCAGAATTTGAACTTTATCTATTTCCCAGTTCAGCCTGAGAGAACATCCTCACCTTTATGTGGGACACAATGGCAAGAGGGTCTGGAGTTGGGTCTCTTCCCCACCACCTATGAAAAACAGAGCGCTCTCGTGTGTTTTAAAACTGATTTTCAGGCTGACCAGATGGCTCCTTCAGTAAAGATCCCCATAACCCAACAGACAATGCCGGATGTGGTGCTGTGCCCCTGTAATCCCCATGCTGAGGTTGGGAAAGAAGGATCCCTGGGATTATTGGCTAGCCACCCCAGCCTAATTGGTAAGCTCCGGGTCAGTGGGAGATCCCAGGGTTGGTGACATTCCTGAACACTGATGACACCTGAGGTTGTCCTCTGCCCTTCATGCGCGTACACATGTATGTCAACCCCCACACCAGGCGCGCGCGCGCATGCGCGCGCGCACACACACACACACACACACACACACAATTATCATCATTATCCTGATTATGATGATGATAATTATAGTTTAATTTCCCCTTTTCCATGGCAGAATCTTTGTCTGACATTCATTGTCATTACCTGGAAGAGTTCATAGAAGGAAACGTCAAAAAAAGTCCCTCTGTGACTGTTCCCCCACAGTATTTTAACTCTCAGATTGTCCACACTGATAGTCCAGAAACGTGTGGGTCATCTCTGAACCTTTGTCTCTTCTTTAGAGCCCACAGAAGCTCACGCTCCGGTGATTCTCGCTCTGACTGGTAACTGGGAAGCTGAAGTGCTGAGGAATGTGAGAGCATAGGGCAGAGACAGGGCGGGGAGAAGAGCTAACTAACACTAGGGATGCTTGAAAAGGCCACACGGAAGTGGACTATTTTATAAACATACATGTGTGAAAAAATGTGTGTGTGTGTGTGTGTGTGTGTGTGTGT
>CABHPP010074445.1:4439-22484 GCA_902168425.1 Peromyscus attwateri | reverse complement strand
ACACACACACACACACACACACACACACACACACACAGAGAGAGAGAGAGAAAACACTCCAGAGTCCAGAGATCCATTTCTTCCCAACTAAAGTCTCTACCACCTTGCAGTAATGCCGCCATCTACTTATAAATCCACACATAGGTGTTTGGTTGGAACCTCCAGCTCACCCCTGTAGGATCTGGGAAGGGCCATTCCTGTGTCTCTCTCTCTCCAAATCCTGCCTGCTCAGAGAGTCTCAGAACAAAGGAAAGGTGAAAAAAAAAAAAAAGTCCAGTTCCGAATTCCTGGTGGCTACTGTGGGTTCCTTCCCTGAATTTGCCAGCTGCCCAAGTCCCCGCCTGAGCACTCAGTTTTTGACCACACTTGGGCACAAACCCAGCTTGTGGCAGACACATTATCACTCCTTGCCTACCACCCATAACATCTCCCTGCTTCTGTTTGGGGGTGCAACGCCTCTGGCCCCCATTTCTGGGACCCGAGGACCTGCCCAGGAGTTGCATTGTTCAAATGTATTTGCGGTTATACTTCTTCATTTTGGCTTGATCTGGCTTATTGCATCGGCAGAGAAACTTTATTATGGTGGGGGTGGGGTGAGGGGTGCAGAAAACCTATTAACGGGTTAGTCCACAGATGAGGTCAGAGCCCTCCTGATCCAGACACTGCTAGGAAGCAGACCTTTGAACACTGCTGCCCAGGGAAACAAGCTGTTAACGTTTGAGACTCTGGGGACCTTTCCTATCTGAACCGTAATATGAAGTGTGTGCTTGTTTCAGAACCCCGGAGTTTAGCGGAA
Organism: Peromyscus attwateri; assembly: GCA_902168425.1. NCBI lineage: Eukaryota > Metazoa > Chordata > Mammalia > Rodentia > Cricetidae > Peromyscus > Peromyscus attwateri. The sequence goes on along the minus strand of CABHPP010074445.1, from coordinate 21,688 downwards.
GGACCTCTGGTACCACTCTGAAAATAAAAGGGGACATGTCTGTGTAAACATTTGCTCAATATGAGTAATGAGATAATATGGAACTCAGGAGACCAGGTAGGCACTAGCCTGAAAATCTAAAGGAGTTAGAAATGGCCCAAGGGGAAGAAACTTTTGAAGTCTGTTTCAGTGAAGCAGACAGACTTTTCTCACAAAGTGTGCAGAGTGTGGCATATGTTGCTTTAAGAAGTAGTGAGTACCTCATCCCGGGGATGTTTAGGCAAAGCCAAATAGCCAATTGGTTGGGATGCTGGTGAAGAAATTCAAAAGGTAGATGGCTAGTCAAATCCCTTGGGATAACTAGTGTGGTGATTTGAGTAAGAATGGTACCCATAGGTTCATATATTTAGATGCTTAGGGAATGGCACTCTTTGAAAAGATTAGAAGGTTTAGCTTCTTGGAGGAAGTGTGTCACTGAGGGTGGGCTTTGAGATTTCAAAGGTCCAAGTCAGCACCAGAGCCTCTTCTTCCTGCTGCCTGTGGATCCGGATGTGGAACTCTCAATTTCTCCAGTACCCTGTCTCTCTGTGTGCTGCCATGCTCCCCGCCATGATGATAAAAGACTAAACCTCTGAACCTGTAAGCCAGCCCCAATTAAATGCTTTCTTTTATAAGAGTTGCCATGGTCATGATGTCTCTTTACAACAATAGAACACTGACCAAGACAGCTAGAGATCAAGATTCTGTGATTTTTCTAAAGAAGTTCATTCAATAGATTTTTTTTCCCAGGGATTAATGTCATGACTGAATGTAGATCAGCAGTGAATTTAAGATCTCATTATCTCTTGACACTGCATCAGTCCTAATATTTATCAGACCCTGTCATTCTTATCTTTTATGAAAACCCAGTTATCCTATTATACTGACTTCCAATTTCCCCATTATCTGGCATTTCTCCATTACCATTCTCCTTCACATGAAGTGATCATGAAATGTGGATTTCTCTTCTTCTTTTTCTTTCCCTTTCCTTCATTTCTTCATTCTCTTCTTTCTTCCTTTCATTCTTCCTCTCTCTCTGTCTTTCTTTCTCTCACCTTCCTTTTCATAAAGCACTTTTCTGAGACGGAGTTTCTCAGTGTTAGCCGGGCTGACCTCGAACTTAGGGCAGTCCTCCTCCTTTCTTGGCTTCCTAGGTTCTGTCACAGGTTCTCCTTTGACATGTTAGTGACTTTGTAAAATAGACACCAGTCTTTGTCCTCATTCCCTGCTACATAGTTTCTAAAACCCTTGGAATCTTGGGAGGGAAGAAGTGTGTGTTGTTTGCTAGAGAGGTGTCTAGTAGATGGGGTCCCTAGTAGCTGAGAGTGGGCCGGTTCCCCAAAGGTGGCCATATGTTAAAGGTTTGGGATTTTTAGCCTCACCTGCCAACCTCTGGGGAGGGAAGGGAATGGAGCTTGGGCTGTTGAGTTAATTGTGATGATATTTTATTTGTGCTCTAACAAATAAAGCTTGCCTAGTCAAGTCACTATATTAAAAACAGAGGCCAGGCGGTGGTAGCACACACCTTTAATCCTTGAATTCGCAGACAGTGATTCATCAGGATCTCTGTGAGTTCAAGGCCACACTGGGAACAGAGCCAGGCATGGTAGCACATACCTTTAATCCCAGCACTAGTTAACCATAGAGGTCTGGAGGTCTGTACATACAGACAGGAAGTGATAGAACTGGGCGGAAAGAGGAAGTGATGTAGCTGGGCAGAGAGAGGAAGTAAGATGGCAGGGCACAGAAAGGTATATAAGGTGTGAGTATACAGGAAGTAGCTCTTTTGAGCTGAGGATTTCCTAGTGGTAAGAACTTGTGGCTGGCTTGTCCTATTCCTCTGATCTCTCAGTTTTCACCACAATATCTGGCTCTGGGTTTTTTATTAATAAGGCCGTTTAGCAATTCGTGTTACAGTTGATCCCAGCAGCAGATGATTTATTCAGTAACCCCTGTGGAATGAAGCAGTTGCAGAATCCCCAAAGGACTGGCTTTGCAGAGGCTCGAGAAAGCTAAACAAGAGGACGTCTCTCCAAGAGAGAGGATAGAAGCCCCAGGAGCCTCCTTCATGGCTTGTCCATGCATCTTTCTGACATCAGTGTTCCTTTGCATCCATTAGACCAACCTTTCTAATAGGTGGAGATACATACATACATACACACACACACACACACACACACACACACACACACACGCGCGCGAGTTCCCAAGTTCTATGAGCTGCTCCAGCACAAATTAAACAAGGTCAGGAGGATGATGCTGAGAATCTTGATTTACAGCTAGTTGATGGGATGGGAGGTAGAGGTCACAAACTGGGGTTGACATTTGTCTTAGTTACTTTTCTATTGTTGTGATAAACATCACGGCCAAAAGCCGAAAGGGTTTGTTTCAGCTTACAGCATACAGTCCATTAATGAAGGGAAGCCAGGGCAGGAACTCAAGGCAGCAATCAGGAGGCAGGAACTGAAGCCGAGGCCATGGGAGAGTGCTGCTTACTGGCTTGCTCAGTCTTCTTTCTTACACAATCCAGGACCACCTGCCCAGTGGTGGCACCACTCTGAGGAGCTGGGCCCTCCTACATCAATTGTTAATCAAGAATTTACCTTACAGACTTGCCCACAGGCCAATGTCATGGAGGCATTTTTTTTTTTTTTTCATTTAAGATTTCCTCTTCCCAGATATGTCTATTTCGTGTCACATTGACAAAAAACAACCAGCATACATTGGAAGGGGCAGTTTGGGGGGTCCCCACCCTTGACCTGAGGGATCAGATGCTATAGCTAAGCAAACAGTGTCAGAACAGAAAGTGAATTAGAAGACCCAGCAGGCATCTGCTGCCTTACTTGGTTGGAGAGTGGGGGGAGATCCCTCCATTTATCTGTGATCATGGGCATTCTGTGTTGAGAATAAAGAAAAAGGAACACTTGGTGGTTTAGTTTTCCCTATCCTCAAAATGCCAGGCTCTATTTATAGGCTGCTGTTTTGGTTTCTCCAGCTGTCTTTCCATCACTTTCCTTGGCACATGCAGGAGACTGGTTCCAGCCCGTCTATAACAGTCTTCCAAGTGGGGCCCTCCCTTCTTAGCCTGCTTTTCCTCCCTCTGTTGCTTCTAAGAGCTCCTTGGTCATGTGTCACACAAGCAAACCCCTGGCCAGCTCTGTTTTCCTCCAAGCTCCTCGTGTCATTGCGTCGTTTCTGTCCTCCCCTCCCCCAGCCCCTCTCTGGACATTAGTGGGTTTAATACCCTTAGAGGTAGATGTGTGCATTTCTCTCGTTTTCTTGCTTAACCATGTCAGATCTTTCATCTCCCATTCCCATTAGGTTCATGACGTCATCTTCACACACACTCAGTCTTGCTGATTCTCTTCTCCCTCACCCCTGCCTCACTTTGTACCCTCCCACCCCAGCCTCCTCCTGACGTTCAGACCCCATGTCCTACTGCCCTCACTGCAAACATCTTTTGACCCCTCTTACAACTCCACTATTTTTAAAGTAAATCATGGCAGGCAAGTTAGTTAAGACAGATGCAGGAAAGCACCAAGAAAAGGGAGTGAACTCTCATCCAAATGGTGTAAAAACCGTCTTGACAAAACAGGCTTACAGAATGATTTGTTAGCACCGAGAAGGGATGGTCACCTGGCTGCAGTTGTCTCTTGGGTTCTTTGGCTTTCCATCAGAGTTTGTAATTTGCTTTATTTTAAATAAAATATACTTACATCATACTTCTCATCCCTTGAAGCTCTCCCATGTTCTCCCACTCTCTCTCAAATTCATTCTTATTCTTTAATTGGTATCATTACACACATATATGAATTAACATATAAATATAACTTGCTGAGTCTATCTAATGTGGCTTGTTGGAGTCCATATTTTGTTATTGATGTTTTTAGTGCGTGAACATGTAGAACTCATGATATGAGCTTTTCATATCACGATTTTATAGAATATTTGACATATGAAAAGTTTTTATATTTCTGGTTGTGTGCGCGCGCCTGTGCATACACATGTGTGCAGGATAGAGGAGGGTATTAAATGTCTTTCTCCATCTCTTTCTGCCTTATTCCTTTGAGACAGGGTCTATTCCTGAACCTGGAGCATGTGAGTGTTTGGCTAGGCTGGCAGCCAGCAAACCTTTGTTTTTATCCCAGCCCACCGTCTCCACAGCACTGGGGTTACAGGTGTGTATGAGACCGTGCCTAGCTTGTTAGGGGGGTGCTGGGGTCTTAGCTTTGGTCCTCGTGGTTGCATAGAGTGACTGACTGCTGAGCCATCACTCCCACCCCCTAGGGTCTAAGGTTTTTCGTTTGTTTGTTTTACACATCAATTTTATAATCTCACTGTATGTGCACTACAAGCCAGAGAAAGATATTATTGTTATTTGCTAGATTAGATCATTGGTGTTTAAGGAGATTAAGGGATGCTACAAAGACTAAAAGAAAAAGAAAAAAGAAATGTTAGCTCAGTGGGTAAAAACACCTGCAACCATGCCTGAAAACCTGAGTTCAATTCTTGGGAGTCCTCAAGTTGTCCTCTGACCTCCATCTTTGTGTTGTGACGTGTTGCGCGCGCGCGCGCGCGCGCGCACACACACACACACACACACACACACACACACACTCACTCACTAAATTTTAAAATATAATTGTAAGATGCAACCAGAGTTCCCTCTCATCTCTTCTGTCACCTAATTCAGCGCTCTTTAAACTGACATTTACTTGAGATAATTTTATGTGCAAAGTTTTAAAATCGGTTTTAGAATTCACTTCTCTCCCAAACATCTCTTAGTAAAACCTGATCATTAATTGCCATTTGTTTAGGTTTCAGGTTAAAAAAAGAAAAAGAACATCCAGGCGTTTTAAACTTGAGGGCATGTCTCTGGTCCTCAGGTCCACTTCGATGCCAGCTGTTTGCAGTGTGGCTGAATCCTGCCTACCAGCGCGTATTCACTGTCAGCTTGCCGCCAAATATGTCCAGGAAGTGCACTTTTAGCTGACTAGAATATTTGAGGGTGAAAAATGAGCAGCCCCATCATAGTTCTCCCTTCTATTTTCATGTCCACACGTCTAGAAAGGCTGTCATTTATCGCCTACCTCAGTAGGTAGGAAGCAGCCTTTGCTTAAGGGATTTTTAACCTGGAGCCTGATGGCTGCTAAATCATGCTAAGGTTATTCTAATCCTAGACAGCATTCATCCTTTGTAACTCCGAAGTGTCTTAGCTTTAGTTGTGAGGTTTAATCCTAATGAAATTACATTTCTTTTGTTGGACTGAGAGTGGTAAATAAACTTTGAATGAAAACCGGAATTAAAGCTTGGCATATTTTTATGCTGACTACGGCAATAAGAATCACAGACAGACACATGGTTACTTTCTTTGTGTTAACTAAACATCTAGTTGCCTTTTTTTCCATTTTAAAAAGGAATTATGATTATCATAGGCCCTGAGTGTTGGGATGGGGGGAGGGGGAGGATACAGTTTGGCTCTAATAATGTAAGTAAAAAGTTTCTGAAAAATAACAGGATAAAAGGTATTTTTAAAAGCTTTTACTCCAGGCTACTATAATGAAGAAAAAGTGTTCCAAATGTGAACTGATGAAGTACAAAGTAATGAATATTTAATTTGTATAATTTACCAAAGTGCTTTTAGAAATCAGAGCTACATTCTTCATAAACATAATGTTCATTAAGCCTGAACTGTAGCTCACACGCAATTACCATATCTCTCCTGGACCACTTGAGCATCGCAGGGTATTGAGTAAAACCCCTCTGAGAATTTCCTGTGGGGAAAGGGAGAAAGGAGTAAATGTGTATGGCCATCGAGTTTGAGTGACTTGCTTTTGGCAAAGGAAGCCTGGAGGACAGCGGGACTAAGGCAAGCCAGCACTTGCCTAGGAGCCCAGTGGCTTGCGCAGGGCTACCTAGTCCCTTGGCAAAAAGCAGTTTGGAAAGGGTAAACAGAAAACGAAATTAGTCTGATGGCTCTGCAGGACACCTTATCACATTCTTAAATGTAAAAGGAGTGCTACTTGGAATCTGACTGATAAGTTATCAGATCAAGCAGGGCAGTGTGCTGCAGAAACACACCAGGATGTGACCTGAATTTTAATGGGGAGCAGTAATGTAGCTTAGACTTGAGAGCCCAGGACACTGCTTCTTTTCCATACAGTAGTGTCTCAAGTGAGAAATGATGCCTTTTTTTCTTCTTCCTTGAAGCACATTTGTTCCCCCATTCTCTCTCTCTCTTTTTTTTTTTAGACTTGGCAGTCAGATTATCACTATTAACCAAGGGCTTTAAAAATATTTTTTCCAAGATTTATTTTGAAATACATGAAGAAACTAAAATTTAGGAGCATTTTAACTATATTTGTGAAATTGAGAAGTCTCCCTCTTCAATAAAACAGATTTGGCTAAAATAAAAAAAATAATAATAAAAAATAAAAATTCAAAAAAATAAAAATTCTCAGCGTTGAAAACTTGCCTTCCCTTGCCTTGTGCCTATGGTGTTTCTTCTCAGCTGTTCGGGGTCTGTGTGGTTCAGCCTTGCAAGAAGCCACCCAATTGTCAGGAGTTAATGGGCCTTTTCCTACAGTATTGGCGTAGCACACACGCGGGAGAACCTCAGAGCACTTCAGATGGAACAGAGATGGCCTTGTCCTTGGAAAATGGCCTGGAGAGATGACACATAAACAGAAGAACAATAGTGCCACCTGAGCAGTATGAAGAGTTAGGGGATAAAATGAAACTACTGAATTAATATGGAAATTATTAGTATGTGTGCCTGCCAAAGATTTGCACCAACACGTCTAGAGAAAAATGATTTTCACAATTTTCATAAAAATGCTCCTTTTTATGAATAAAAGCGTGCAACCCGCTGCATGTGGTGTTTTGTCTGTCCATTGCTCAGAGAAAAGGTAAATTGCTTTTGCCATGAGTCACCTTATCTGGATTCCAGCTCTCCACTGGAACTGTCAGTTAGCTGAGACATCCACCTGGAAACATTTGGTGACAGCTGGCTAGTATGGCCTTCAGAGAGCCCTACCTACTTGATACAGGTCCTGCCTCAGTATAGGGAGACTGTCTCTGGAGAGTGGTTTAACAACTGTAGGATATCGTTTAAGAGATCTATTGGCAGGGATCTTCCATTTGGCTTGTCACTGGGAGAAGCAGAAAAAATGCAAGTTCATTTCAGAGCATAAGCAAGCTTCCAAGTAAAACAGCTAAAGCAAGTGTATCACTGGACTAAATCAAAGTGTCTAGCAGAGTATTACAATCCATCCAATGAAAGGATTATGAATTTCAGTGCTAAGCAAAGAAAGGAAACGCTCACTTCAGACAATTACTCAATAATGTATAGATCCCCTTCACTTCTGTAAAAGCAGAGGAAACTTAATATAAAAGTATTCAATGTAAAGCATTTGTTGAGAACACCCCACCATCACATGACAGTGTAGGGGAACATGTAATGAGATCTATGTGCTGCTACATTGTGTGAGTGAGTGAGATTGCAAAGGTCGAGATGGGGAGAGAACCCAGGGGACAAGGGAGGTATGAGGGGTGAGCCATGTGCAGACAAGTTGCTGACAATGGAGGGAGGAAATTGAGAGAGTTCATATACGGGAAGCGATTCTTTTCCTTGATTACATAGGAGGTAGAGCATCCTTTGCTGAAAGTGAAGGAGATGTGTAGAGTGTTAACAGAGTGGCAAAAGTTAGGGAATTTATATCAGAGATTGGACGAAGGGAGAGTTGACCAGAGATAGTGTTGGTACGTCAGCTAAGTCCCTGGATGGTTGCTGAACCAGCTGGCATCACTATACAGCATCTAAAGACACTCAGCAGTCAATGCTAGGGGAGGAGTGTGTGACTGGCATTATTCAAGACTAGAATGGCTATTTTTGGCATTTTCAGGTTCTAGGTAAACTTAGAAATACTAAATAGCAAGCATTGACACGTACGTAGGATGCATGGGGGGAAAGAAAAGATGTTTCGAGGCAACATTTAAGTGGTTTGGTGTATATTTCTGACATTCGTATCTCTGGCTTCCATGACTGTACTTACAATTTCATGGTTTTATTCAACAGAATCACTTTTTTTTGTTTGTTTATTCTTTGTTTTTTTCAAGACAGGGTTTCTCTGTGTAGCCCTAGCTGTCTAGGAACTGACTCACAGAGATCCGCCTGCCTCTGCCTCCTGAGTGCTGGGATTAAAGACATTCACCACCACTGCCCAGCAGGCAAGGATGTTTTTAAATCTTAAAACATGATAATTTACCCTCAGTTATTCTTAATGTAGAACACAGGCTTGGGGCTGTGTTGTCTCTTACTCTAACTAACTACTTTTAAACGATTCTTTTCTTCTCTTGCATAGATAGTTCACACATAATAAATTGTATATCACATATTGTGCAAGTAATCTGAATAAAAGAGAACAGAGATTTCACGTGGCCATGTTAACTGGTTTTGCTTTTGGAACATCAGTAATTCTTCTGCTATGTTAAGTCACGTTTTCCTTCATCTCAAATGCTCAAAAGATATGCAAAGCTCCTTTTGGGAGAAATTCAACATCTGACACTCAACTATGACTTCAATGTCTATATAACTCTGGTTCTAGTACAGACATACAACATTACACTCTGGAAATTATTGACCAGCCTTGATGCCTATTTATTCTTGAGTGTTGAAACAGGAACCCTGCTTTTCCTGCTGCCTCTGTTTAGTTCCATGCCCCTTATACACCAGGCCAATAAAAAATAAGAGGACAAGTTGCTGGTGGTGTGTTGCCATAACCCAAATTGCAAAACTAAGACATTTTGAAAAAGCCATGTAGATGCTTACTACTATAGAAGAATCCTAAAATATATACATATATAAAAAGAGTTTAAATGGAATTGTTGTATAATGGGGGGGGCAATACCCCAACTAGATACCACATGATAGCAAATAAAAACTCTAGTACCAAGAATGGGTTATCTCTTTTTGAGTTCTGAGTCAATGGTGTCTCATAGATGCCCCTAAACACTACAGGCTAGGGCTGATGCTATTGATTATCCTCTAGAATTCGATGGTAAGGCCCTATTGCTGAAGATACCACATACTTGCATCATAAGACATGAAGAAATCTAAGTGGTGTTCAACTGGAAGTTTTACTCCTACTGGCTAGCATTTATAGTGCTGAAGGTGCTATGCACATTACCAGAGGAGAAAAGTAATCATCAGTATCACCCAGTTGTGAACCCCCTGAAATCGATAATAATGACTGGCCTGACAAGGTAGGCTGACTGGTGCATTAGTGGCATAAATGTCATTGAGCAACCAACCATTTTTGACTGGTTTTAAGGCTCACTCCATGAGGTGGAATCCATACCTCACACTGTTAATGAAATCAAGATTCTGAGATTAGATAGGTCATGGTCCCCATGGGAAACCCTACTGCTATTATTCTGGTAATGGACATAGCAATAAAATGAATCCTCATGTATTGGCGAAATTATTAAGGCCACTCCACATAGTTAAAAGGGAGGTTTATTAGTGGCATAACTTACAAATGAAGGGATAGGTAGGTCGCAGGGTCTGGGGAAGGTGTGTTGCAGTCCGGCGGTGTTCTCTGGAGAACTCTGCTCGGTCAACCTCCACTGTCCAGGGTTCAAGAACAGAGAGAGCACGGCACATCTGGATCTCAGGTCTTCAGGGCCCTCTCTTGGCCCCGCCTTGTAGGCGTGACAGTTACTGAAGCCTCAATGGGGGTTGGAACTTCCAGATCAAAGCTGGGATGGCTACCCACTACATCTCCCCCTTTTGTCTAAATAAGAAGGTTCTAACTTAATACAAGATTATATACAAAGGAATGGTTATCAAATATTGTCCAGGAGTAATGAGGGATAATGACCTAGATAAGTTGGAACTACAATCAATGTGAACAATATCAAGTAAGAAACACATACTAAAATCCAGAGAAGTCTAGAGCATAGGTAAATGGTATGTTACAAAGATCATTTCAAAAGATGTTTTATCCTAAAGAACCTGAATCTAATATTTAATATGTTTTATTTAAGATTATATATATATATATATATATATATATATATATATATATACACATACATACATACACTAAGTTGTAACTATAACTGTTAGTCTTTAATCCCATCAAAGACCTGAGAAGGAATATAATGGTACCTGAGAAATGGAAGATGGATGTAAGCAACTTTCTGGAATCTTGTAAGAGTAGACAGAGACAGCTGGCAGCCTGGACAGTCACCTAATGTTTTTTAGCATTGTTGGTGTATTTAAATTGGCTGTAGGCCTAGAGTATCTGACAGACCATTTTTAGGAGCAGGAATTCTAAAAGACCATCTTATCCTGTCTTGGCAGAGTTCAGAAGTCATTTTTTTTGTGTCCCGCTTGTCCAGAAAGGACAGCATTTGTACTGTCAGCAGTTGAGGCAAGGGCAGTTCTTTGTTCAGTAGGCCAATTTGTGCCAAGAAGACAAACTTTCAAATGGAAATGTCTTAGAAGCCCAACATTCTTTTGGGATTTTCTAGGGCTGGGAATGTAACTACATGGTAGAGTGTTCACTCAGAGCTTCCTTCCTTCCTTCCTTCCTTCCTTCCTTCCTTCCTTCCTTCCTTCCTTCCTTCCTTTTTTCCTTTCTTTCTTTGTGGCGAGGGGTTGCTATTGAAGCTAATATAAGATTAGTGTGACGTATACGACTCTGAGATGGAACTTGAATACAGGTTTTTACAAAAGGCATGATTGATGCAACTACAGAGTACAATTTTAAATAAATGACCTGGATGTTATTTAAAAGGCAAGCTGTCAGATTTACCAGTCTTGCTTGCAAAGAGGTACACCAGTGCCTCTTTTTTTTTTTAACCCCTATTTAAAGGGTGTGTAGCATCACAAACAAATTGGTGCTGTCAGGAGCAATTGTGTCTCACGTCAACAGAATTCTAAGTTATTTAAATATCATATTTTCTAGGTCTATGAAGTGTTTGAAGATCACCTGTTCATCTGACCTATGTATCTGTAAATCTGGATAACCTAACTAACGTAACTATAGAGATGACAAGCATAGGTGACTATAAATTTAAAAGTCTTATCCACCGAAATAACCTAAGGACTAAGGCCTCATGTAAACAAGGTAAACAGTCATTTGTTCTTTTTACATTTCAGATCTGCATAAAAGTGGTTGCTAATGATGACATGGGAGAATCAATGTGAGACTGTCTTGAAATCTCCTCTGTCAAAGAAATTAGTTCATATTTTTCGACTTTGCCTCGGGCATAGTCTTAGCACATAGGCCGAAGGTAGTGAGTACCATTCCCCTTTGAGACTTCTTGAGCTGGGCCTTCATAGTCCACATTGCTCTCAGCACTATTGTCTTCTATGGTCCTATGAGGATGGCTCATTAATCCCTGTTACAGCATCCAAACACTTTCCCAGCACAAAGTCTCAATGTTTATCCTCAATAAATAAATAAACAACAACAAAACCCCAGCATGGTTGGGCCTGTCACAGCAATAGTCCCAATACCGACTGACTTCTACATTATTTATTTTTTAATGACTGAGATAAGACACCATGAACAAACAACTCTTAAAAGAAATTGTTCCCATTCCCTGGTAGACTCTCTCAGCTCTCCCTCCTAGCCCATTTCTATTCCTTTTTGTCAGTTGCTGATCTGTAGAAACACTGTCTAATTGGTACCCCAATGTGCCCACACTTAGCTGGACTCAGGTAAGTGATTTTCACCATCCTTCTTGTCCTCCATTATAATCTTTCCATTCTTACTTTTGGCTCTGTAACAACCTCCTTACAGGTGTCCCTCCTCCCACTTCATCTCCGTTTACTGGAGACTCCAACTGTTGGTAGAGACCCAGAGTCCCCCAGTCTTTCCATCCTCTATCTCCAGACATGTCTTACTGCAACCTACCTCCACAAACCCCTCGTCACACCTCCAACTCCCTGAGGACCCTATCTCATAGTGTGGACAAGATCCCCTTAGCTCTTTCTACAGCCTCTCTTAGCCTTTTCTCCTAGCCCATCTCTATTCCTTTCTGCAACCCATTGACATGCAGAAGCACTCTCTACTAGGGAACAGAGGCACAACACTTTCCTAAGATCCAGAGAGGGCAACGAAAACCAAGGAATGGAACAGCCATCCAACAAACACAAGACCAGACAACAGCACCTAGAATCACCTTAGTCATCCTAAGTCAGATGCCTAGAGACCAACATAAAAACCACGAATATTAATAGTCAAGACAATTTGCCTCTACCAGAACCCAGTAATACGACTACAGTAGGCCCTGAGAAATACAATATGGCTGAAACACAAGACAAGGACTTCAAAATAGCAATCATGAATATGTTCAAGGACATTAAAGAGGATATGAATAAACCCCTTAATGAAGTCTACAAGAACACAAACAATGGAATGAAATAAACAAAATAATTTAAGACAAGAAAGTAGATTTTTAACAAAATAGAATCACTAAAGAAAGCCCAAACTGAAAATTTAGGAAGTCAAACAAAAATTCACAGAGTATAAGAGATGGAAGAGAAAATCTCAGCCATTGAATACAAGGCAGAAAAAATTCATATCTCAATCAAAGTGAATGAAATCTGTGCCACTATGAAAAGACCAAATCTACAAATGAAAGGAATAGAAGCAGGAGAAGAAACCCAGGTCAAAGGCACAGAAAATATTTTCAACAAAATTCTAGAAGAAATTTTTCCCAACCTAAAGAAAGAAATGCTTACCTATCAAGGTACAAGAAACATACAGAACACCAAGTAGACTGGACCAGAAAAGAAATTCCCCAAGACACATAATAATCAAAACACTATGTGCACAGAACAAAGAATATTAAAAGCTTCAAGGGAAAAAAGACCAAGGAACATATAAAGGCAGCCCTGTTAGAGTAACACTTGGATTCTCAATGGAGACCCTGGAAGCCAAAAGGACCTGGATGGATGTTCTACAAATTCATGTTCCACAAATCTGTGAGACCACAGATGCCAGCTCAGAATATAAACCAAGAAAAATAGTCAATTACAACCAATGGAGAAAGAGAAACATGCCCTGATAAAACCAAATTTTAGCAGTATCTAATCTAGTTCTACAGAAGACACTAGAAGGAAATATTCAGATTGAAGTGGTTAGCCACACCTAAGAAAACACAGGATATGCATACATACATACATACACACATATACACACATGTGTATATGATATAAACAGGAGGAAAAAGCATACACCATCAGAACAAAATAACAGGAATCAGTAAACAGCTTTTATTGATAACTCTCAATACTAGTGGTATCAATTTCCCAACAAAAATACAAAGACCAACAGAATGGAGTAGAAAACAGTATCCACCTTCTACTGCATCCAAGAAACATAACTTATCATCAGCGATACACATCACCTCAAGATAAATGGATGTAAAATGGTATTCCAAGCAAATGGACCCAAAGCAAATAGGTATAGCCATTTCAATATCTGACAAAATAGATTTCAAACCAAAACTAATCAGAAGAGTTGGGAAGTATACTACATACTTATCAGATAATAAAATCAGCTGAGAAGACATTTATTTTAATTCTAAACATTTATGCACCAAACACAAGGGTACCTGAGTTCATAAATGAAACACTACTATGCCTAAAATCAATCACATATTGACCCTCACCCAGTGATAAAGGGTGACTTCAATACACCACTCTCACCAATAGACAGATCATTCAGACAAAAAATAGATAAATTCTGGAGTTAATGACATCATAAATCAAATGGGCCTAGTAGACATTTATAGAACATTTCACCAAAACAGAAGAATATACTTCCTTCTCAGCAACTCACGCAACTGTCTCTAAAAATGATCATGTACTTGGACACAAAGCAAGTCTCCACATTTATACAAAGACTGAAAAACACCCTGCCTTCACTCTAACCACCATGGATTAAAGCTGAATGTCAACAACAACAGAAACAAAAAGTATACAAACTGATCAACTCACTACTGAATGAAAAATGAGCAAAGACAGAAAATAGGAAGGAAATTAATAAAAATGAAAGTACAACATATCCAAATCTATGGGACACAATGAAGACAGTTCTAAGAAGCAAGTTTATAGCACCAAGTGTCTATATTAGAGAGAGAGAGAGAGAGAGAGAGAGAGAGAGAGAGAGAGAGAGAGAGAGGTTTCATATTAGCAACTTAAACAAAAAGAAGAAATTGTACCCCAAAAGAGTAGATGTCAAGAAATAATAAAACTCAGGGCTGAATTCAACAAAATAGAAACAAACTATACAAAAAAATATCAATGGAACAAGTTGTTTCTTTAAATACATCAATAAGATTGATAAGTCATTAGCTGAGTTAACTAAAAGAAGGAGAGAGAAGATCCAAATTAATAAAATTAGAGGTTAGAAAGGGGGAATATCACAACAGACAGTGAGGAAATCCAGAGAATCATAAGAACATACTCTAAAAGTCTATTCTCCAGCAAAATGGTAAAGTAATAGATGGATTTTTGATATATGCAGTTTACAATTTTAAATCAGTATCATGTAGGCAGTTTAAACAGAGCAATAACCCCTAATAAAATAGAAACAGTTATTGAAAATCTCCCAACCCCCTCAAAGCCCCAGGCCAGATGGATTCAGTGCAAAATTCTATCAGACCTTCAAAAAACAATTAACACCAGTACTTCTCCATTTATTCCACAATGTAGAAACTGAAGAAACATTTACTAATTATTTTTATGAGACCACAAGTACCCTGATACCTAAACCACACAGAAGCCCAACAAAAAAATTACAAATACCCCTTATGAACATAGATGTAAAAATTTTCAATAAAATAATTGCAATGCAAATCCAAGAACACATCAGAAAGATCATCCACCATAACTAAATAGGCTTCATTCCAGAGATGCAGGGACAGTTTAGCATACATAAATGGATAAACATAATCCACCATATAAACACACTAAAAATTAAAACTCACATGATTATCTCATTAGATGCAGAAAAGGCCTTTGACAAAATCCAACATACCTTTATAATAAAAGTCCTGGAGGGAATAGAGATATAAGCCACATACATCAACATAATAAAAGCAATTTGCAGCAATCCCACAGCCAACATCAACCTAGATATGGAGAAACTGGAAGCATTTCCACTGAAATCAGGAATACAACAAGGTTGTCCACTTTCTCCATATCTATTCAATATAGTACTTGAAGTCTTAACAAGAGCAAAAAAACAACTCAAGGAGATCAAGATGAACACAGCAAAGGATGAAGTCAAAGGATCTTTTTTTTGAAGATGATATGATTGTATACATAAAATGAAATTTTATGAAAAATGAAATTTGCAGGTAAATGGATGGAGCTAGAAAAAAAAATCATCCTGAGTAAGGTAACTCAGAACCCCTAAGACAAATATTGCATTTTTCCTCTTATATGTGGATGTTAGCTTTTTATCCTCAGTAGGTGTGCTACAATCCATATAACCACAGAGATTAGGTATTGAGTAAGGGACTAGTAAGGAGGGGAGGATCTTCCAAGGAACGGAAAATAAAATGCCTAGTTATAGAGAGTTGGGGGGGTGGGGGGAGGCCGGTACAGGAGAATAAAATGAGGGATAGAAGAAAGGGGTAAGAGAGGG
The DNA here is from genome assembly GCA_902168425.1 of Peromyscus attwateri. Classification (NCBI taxonomy): domain Eukaryota; kingdom Metazoa; phylum Chordata; class Mammalia; order Rodentia; family Cricetidae; genus Peromyscus; species Peromyscus attwateri. The sequence goes on along the minus strand of CABHPP010074445.1, from coordinate 5,999 downwards.
AGTCCTGGGAGGGACAATTAACACTAAGGGCCAATTGAGGGATCATATAGAAATTTATTACTGCCGGGTGGTGGTGGCGGCGGCGGCGGCGGCGGCGGCGGCGGCGGCGGCGCACGCCTTTAATCCCAGCACTCGGGAGGCAGAGGCAGGCGGATCTCTGTGAGTTCGAGGCCAGCCTGGGCTACCAAGTGAGCTCCAGGAAAGGCGCAAAACTACACAGAGAAACCCTGTCTCAAAAAACCAAAAAAAAAAAAAAAAAAAAAAAAAAAAAAAAAAAAAAAAAAAAAAAAGAAAAGAAATTTATTACTGTAGAACCTTCTTCAAATATATACACATATGAAAGAAATCTAAATGAAGTCACCAAACAATGGAGGTGACAATGTCCCACCCACCAACTAGACATCTTTCGCCACCCAATGAAACCTCCAGTGCCAGAAATGGGTTACATCTAGTTGAGTCATCAGGCAAAGGTATCTCATGTAAACACCCAAATGTCTCAGGCTCTAGAAAAGGCTATTGGTTGCTCTGCACAAACTGGTGGTAAGGCCCTGTTGCTAAACACTTAAATATCTCATTGAACACGGAGAAAGTGAGCTGGTGCCTAATCAGAGCCTTCATCCCCACTTAATAGTGTTCACGGTACTGGAAGGTACTCTAGATGCCACTAGAGGAGAGAGGTAAACAATAACCCGGCTACAAATCCTGTGTTCTACAATGGTGACCTGCCTCTAAGACATGCTGATACAATAGTGGCGCAAACACTGTAGGAGTAACCCACTAATCTCTGGTTGGAGTTAAGGTCCACTGTACCAGATGGAACTCATGCTTGATACCGCTCTTGTGGTCAATAGACTGAGATGGGATAGGCCATAGGCCCAGGGAAAAACCAAATACTATTGTTCTGCTAAAGAAACATAGAAATAACATGACTCCTAATGCCGTTTTTTATAACCATAAATTGGTGACTAGATTGGTGTCTTGCTCAGCCATCATCAGAGAAGCTTCCTCTTGCAGTAGATTGGAACTAATGCAGAGACTCACAACTGAACAATGTGTGAGAGTGAGAGATTTTTAAATCAAATCCCTTCCCTCAGAGATCAGAAAGCTTTGAGAATGAGGATGCAAAAAGATTGTAAGAGCCAGAGGGGATGGATGACACCAAGGAAACAGTATCTTCTTGATGCAACAGGACTGATGTACATATAAACTTACAGAGACCATGGCAGCATGCATAGGACCTGCACAGGCACAAGAGATGGGGGTCCCAGGGCTGAGAGAAAAATAGCCAAGACGTTATCTGCAATTGACATCTGCTTGCCAAGGAAAAACTTAGTTTTCTCCAATGGAGCCTCACACTTAAGGGTAGACCCCATACTCAGCAGTAGTTGGCTAACACAGAATGAACTGGATGGTATTTTTTGGAAATGTTTTTGTCTTACAATGCTTTGTTTGGGCATTTTTATCTTACTGGTCTTTTGTTTATATATTACAGTTTTTGATTTTTGTGGGTTTATGTGTGTGTGTGTGTGTGTGTGTGTGTGTGTGTGTGTGTGTGTGTGT
>CABHPP010074443.1:0-42096 GCA_902168425.1 Peromyscus attwateri | reverse complement strand
CAGGATGGGAGCTTTGTCCAGAAGGGAAGTCCGGGGCAGGATGGGAGGTTTGTCCAGAAGGGAAATCCGTCCGGGGCAGGATGGGAGCTTTGTCCAGAAGGGAAGTCCATCTGGGGCAGGATGGGAGCTGGGGGCCGGTCTCTAAGTCTCAGGAAGTGGCAGGGGTCTCCGGGGGTGCTGGACTTGGGGGCAGGGCTTGGAGACTGCAGGGGATCTTGGAGAAAGGGGCCCTTCCCGGTAGGGGTGGGGGTAGAAGGGAACCTGCCCACTGGCCGGAACTTGGGGCCAAGGTGCGCAGGTCTTGCCAGGGGTGGCTGGCACCCAGGGACGGGATCTAGGGTGAGGGCCGACATCCCCATTTCTACTTTTGAATTTTAATAATTACAAAAGACTTGTTGAATATTACTACTAGATTATACTTATAGTGGTAGGAAGATTGAACCTGAGTGTAAGATTGATCCTGTGTGTGTGTTAATGGGAAGAACAGAGGTCACTATTGGGTCCCCTTTTCAGCTACCCTCCACCATATTTTTGAGATAGGGTTCACAGAACCTAGAACACACTGATTGATCAGAGTACCTGGTCAGTGAGTGCCAAGGATACTTCTGCTTTCATCCTTCAATAATAGAACTACAGAAGTCCCATGATTCTTTTTTAATGCGGTTGTTGTGGATTCTAACTTAGGGCCTCGTGCTTACATATCAAACACTTACCAACTGAGCCATCTTCCCAATCTCCACACACAAATTATTGAAACTTATAAATATATTATTTCAAGGATCAGAAATGTGTATCTAACTCAAAATCTGATAATTATCTAGACTCATTTTAGAAGATCCCATTGGGAATGGTGTGATCAATTCTTTTATCTTTTTGCAAGATCAGACACCTACACTTGCAATGAAAGTACTGATGGCTTAAAACTTGTGTGGAGATCAGACTGGTATTTGTGTATTACTGGAGAAATGACATCTTGCAAACATACTTAAATATATCAGTTGAAAAAGGATGAATACTTCAGTTGTCAGAAATTCTACTTATACATCCAGGAATTAATATTCTAAATTTATGACAGGCTGAAGAATGGAAACTGCCATAGACACATGTCAAAACAAAATGTCTAAGAAACCTGACTTACAGAAAGGGATGCTTATAAAGCTCAGATTTTGGGAGATTATGGTTTAAAACCAGATGAATTTTTTGCTTTGAGACTGATGATTGTTGCAAGATTCTAATGTTTTGGCATTTTTGACATGGAACTCAAACATTCTCTTGAGCAAAAAAAAACAAAAGAGGATGAAGAAAGAGTCAGGGTTCCCTAAAACATTTCCTCATTATTTTAAGCATTGACTAGTAGTTTATATCTCCTAAAGTCTCCACTACCTGGAGGTTAAAGAAAGATTGCAGAAAGTTGTGACATGGAGACTGACACTTAGTAGTCATACCTAGTATAGCCGTTTTAAGAAGACTTTCATTGTTGTTGTTACCTTATAATTATGTCTTGTAATACCTTTAGTGAAACCATTTATATTAAATAATTTAAATTCAATTTTGTTTGAATATTAGAATACATAATCTGAATTTGTCCAGTGACATAAAAAATTATAAAACAGTTTTAATTTTATAGCAATTTTATATTAGGATAGAATAGAAGAACCTTTTTATCTCTATTTCTGATTGTAAAAAAAAATCTCTTTCAGCTAGATATAATTTCATCTCTATAGAATACCTATGTGCACCAAACATTTCCTAATGTGCTTTTCTTTCTGACAATGATTTACCAATTCTTATAATAAATCCGATTTATAAAAGGAAAGGGCAGAGAAGAAAGGAAAGTAAGAGTTAATCAATAAATATCAACTTTTCAAATCAAACTGAACGCTAACTACTTGTCTCCATTTTTGTTAAAAATAAAGCCTAGTTTTGGTGCATGTACTGGATCTCGCTCTGTAGACCAGGCTGGCCTTGCACTCACAGAGATCTGCCTAACTCTGCTTCTCAAGTGCTGTGATTAAAGGGGTGTGCTATCATTGCCTGGTGATTGTGTTTTTTAAACTAAGAATCATAAGTCAGGTTTCTCAGGCATTTTGTTATGACATGTATCTATGACAGTTTCCATTCTTCAGTCTGTCATAAATTTAGAATGCTAATATAAAATAACTTTTGGGTAACTCTAACTAAGCAAGTGAAAACCTGTATGACAAGAACTTTAAGTCCCTGAAGAAAGAAATTGAAGAAGATATCAGAAGTTGAAAAGATCTCCCATGCTTATGGATAAGTAGGATTAACATAGTAAAAATGGCAATCTACAGATTAAATGCAATCCCCATCAAAATCCCAACACAATTCTTCACAGACCTGAAAAGAATAATACTCAACTTCATTTGGAAAAAGAGAAAACCCAGGATAGCTACAAGAATCTTATACAATAAAGCAACCTCGGGAGGCATCACATTCCCTGACTTCAAGCTCTACTATAGAGCTACAGTAATAAAAAACAGCTTGGTATTGACATAAAAACCAACATGTGGATCAATGGAATCTAATTGAAGACCCTGACATTAATCCACACACCTATGAACACCTGGCTTTTGACAAAGAAGCCAAAACTGTACAATTGAAAAAAGAAAGCATCTTCATCAAATGGTGCTGGCATAATTGGATGTCAACATGTAGAAGATTGCAAATAGATCTACATCTATCACCATGCACAAAACTCAAGCCCAAGCGTGTCAAAGACCTCAATATAAAACCAGTTACAATGAACCTGATATAAGAGAAAGTAGGAAGTAGTCTAGAATGCATTGACACAGAAGACTACTTCCTAAATATAGCACCAGTAGCATAGACACTGAGAGTAACAATTAATAAATGGGACCTCCTGAAACTGAGAAGCTTCTATAAGGTAAAGGAAACAGTAAATAAGACAAAATGACAGCCTACAGAATGGGAAAAGATTTTCACCAACCCTACATCTGACAGAGGGCTGATGTCCAAAATATACAAAAAACTCAAGAAGCTAGACATCAAAATAACAAACAATCAAATTAAAAAATGGGCTACAGCGCTAAACAGAGAAATTCTCAAAGGACGAATTTCAAATGGGTGAAAGACATTTAAGGAATTGTTCACCATTCTTAGTTATTAGGGAGATGAAAATCAAAACGACTCTGAGATACCATCTTACACCTGTCAGAATGACTAAGATCAAAAGCACTGCAGACAGCTTATATTGGAGAGGATGTGGAGCAAGAGAAACACTCTTCCACTGTTGGTGGGAATGCAAACTTGTACAGCCACTTTGGAAATCAGTATGGCAGTTCCTCAGAAAATTGGGACTCACCCTCCCTCAAGACCCAGCTATACCACTCTTGGGCATATACCCAAGGAATGCTTAATTATATAACAAGGACACATGCTCAACTATGTTCATAGCATTGTTCATAATCACTAGAACCTGGAAACAACCTGGTTGCCCCTCAACTGAAGAACAGATTAAGAAAATGTGGTACATATACACAATGGAATACTACTCATCTGTAAAAAACAATGACATCATGAAATTTACAGCAAATGGATGGAACTAGAAAATATCATCCTGAGTGAGGTAACCCAGACTCAGAAGGACAAACATGGTATGTACCCACTCATAAGTGGATACTAGAAGTAAAGCAAAGGATAACCAGACAACAACCCACAACTCCAGAGAAGCTAGCTGACAAGGAAGATCCAAAGAGGGATGTATGGATTGCCCTGGGAAGGGGAAATAGATGAGATCTCCAACTGTTGGTGAGGGGTGGGAAATGGAGGGTAGGAGATGGGGGGTGAGAACATAAGGGAATGGGATGGTCAAGCTGGAACAGGGCTGGAGTGTAAAAGCAATGAGAAAAATTACATGATGGAGGGAGACATTGTAGAAATAGAGAGAAACCTGGTGCTAGGGAAGTTGCCAGGAATCCCCAAAGATGACCATATCTTGGACTGCTAGAAATAGTGGAGAGGGTGCCTGAACTGAACTGGTTTATCGCAGTGATCAGACCAGTGAATACCGTAACTGTCATCACAGAGCTTTTCTTCAATGACTGATGGAGACAGATGCAGAGATCAACAGCCAAACACCAGGCAGAGCTCCAGGCGTCCAGTAGGAGAGAAAGGAGGGATTCTATGAGCAAGTGCATCAGGATCATGATGGAAAAACCTGCAGAGACAACCAAACCAAACTAGTGGGATCTCATGAAAGTTGGATCAATGGCTTGAGCCTGCATGGGACTGGACTAGGCCCTCTGCATGGCAAGACAATTGTGTAACTTGATCTGCTTGGGGGGGCCCTGGTGGTAGAATCAGAATCCATCCCTGGTGCATGAGGGGGATTTTTGGAGTCCACTACGTATGATGGGACACCTCATGCAGACTTGAGGCAGGGGGAAGGGCTTGGACTTGCTTCTACTGGATGTGCCTCCCCATGGGAGGCCTTGCCTTTTTGTGGAAGGGAGTAGGGGAGTGGGGGGGGTTGGGAGGGGTGGGAGGAGGGAAGGAGGGGGGTCTTTGATTGGTGTGTAGAATGAATGAAAAATTTTTCTTAATAAAAAAGTAAAAATAAAAAAAAAAGCCTACTTTGCCTGCAGGCTGTCTCAGGTCTTAATAACTTGTTTATAATGTACTAGCTCTTTGAAATACATGAATGTGAAAATCATATCTGATTCTTATTCCCACATCATTGAAATCATCATTCAACAATATCCACTTTCTGCTAGTGACTTTCATACCATCATTAAAACAAATCTCTATTTCATTTTAATGACAGTATTACCTTCAAATTCTTTGTAAGAAAATATACTTGCTTTATTTGAATCCCTGGTTCATTATCTACAATATTTCATGTGTTTCTTGTCCTTTAGCCAAGAATTAAGAGCATGCAAGGAAGAAGACAAACTTTTATTAATAATAATCTCGCTTACAAAAGACAGGCCATGAATATTGGAACTGAAATACATGTTTGGAATGAAAGAAAGCTTTTGTTTGTTTGCTTGCTTTTTTTGTTTCCATTAATTTTGCTCCTCATGTAAATTTGAAAGTTACTTTTAAAGACTGGGAAAGATAGAGGATCATCTTTCCAATCACAGTTGCCTGGACCTGTGATGATGCATTGTTCCTGATGATGAGATCATTATTAAAACTAAGTGGGAGTTTATTATATTTTGTAAAGATACCCCTGTCTCAAAGGAAAGGTAATTCACTTCAGTAATTCACTAAACGTTTAATGCCATGACTTCTTGAATTATTTTGTGGTGACCTGTCTGGATAATTAAAATGAACTTATAATCTCTCAGAAATAATGCTTTAGGACAGATGAGCAATTTCTTGCATACCATATCAAAATAACACTATCAATATGATTAATGAAGATAGATGTTAGCTTTAACCATTGGCAAAGGTATGCTTTCACTAAACCAAACCAAACCAAAGCGAACATTCTTCTCCTTTTCTTTTACATATTACTTATGTGTATAATAACCCTGTTCAAAGGGAACTGTTAAGGTATAAGAATTAACTTTCATTTTCTGGAAGATGGTATATCTATATTGTGTGTTGCTTACATTTAGTGCTTTTTTTTTAAACCACTCTGCACTTGATGTTCATTTCAGTGCTCCTGCCAGTAGCCAACATAGAATTCTGTTACTCAGTGACAAAAAAAATAGATAAAGAAAATAGAGTAAATAAATGTAATTAGAATGAGATGAGATTTTGGTAACAAAGTGGATGGAGTTGTAGGTAACAATGCAAAGTGAAAAAAAGGCCAGGTACAGGAAAACATATTTTTTGTTGTCAATAAAAGCTGTTACAGGCATAGAAAGTAGTAGAGTTTCAGAAGGCTGAGAATTGTAAACAAGTGAAGGAAATGGATAGATAGGCAATTGTTCATGGGTACAGGGATGTAATAAGATAGGGAAAATTTCTAATGATCTATGGTACAATGGGTTAGCTACAGGTGACCAAAATAAATTGTATGAATCAAAATAATGAAAGGGGAAGAGATGAAGTTTTCCAAAATAATGAGAGATACCTGGGTTGTATGAAATTGTTGTCTCATTAAAAATACAAAAAAGGTGTGTGAATGTAAACTACTATTCACTTCTGTCAGAAAGAGTTAGAAAATTAATCAGGGTCTCAGCTTTAAAAATGCTACAAACATTTATTGTGTGCATGTCGGCCAGAAAGTATTCATTAGTAAGTAATAAAGATCTTTATTTTTAACCAAGTAAGAATTTTTGCCATTGTTTAGTATTGTATCTTGTACGTATGTATATGAATTTGTGTGTGTGTTTGTGTATTGTGTGTGCACATATGCATATATGTGTGTGTTCACCAGTGCAAGCACATATGGACAACAGAGGTTGACATTGGGATGTCTTTCTTTTTGGAGGTAATTATATTATTACCACCATGTGGAGCCCAAATTTCATTTGGACTGGTTGATCATAAGCTCCTAGAATCTGTCTCTACCCTGCAGTGCTAGGGTTATAAACACAAATTGCAACACCTGCTTTTGCTTTTCTATGTCACACATATATGATTATATTTGTGAGGCTAGAATTGCATATCTTTCTCTTGCTATCTTCCCTACTATTCAAGATGAAGTCTCTTACTGAATGTGATGCTCAGGAATTTGACTAGACTACCTGGTCAGTGAACTCTAGGAATTGTCATGTCTTTGCCTCCCTAGTGATAGAATGAAGACACACATCATTACACCTGGCTTCTAGGTGATGCTGAGAATCCATAATCAGGTCTTCATATTTCAATAGCTATTACTTTAGTAACTGAGCTATTTTCAAAGGCCAATAATATCTACACTTTAAATTTTGGGTGAAATTCATCAAAATGATATGAATCTATTTTGTGTAGTTATTGTTTAATTAGTTAATTTATTAGATATTGGTTTATTCACATTATGTTTCCTTGAATACAATATGGTTTTCATTTTTGAAAATTTTCAAATGGTGTACATTATCTAACATGTTAAGTCAATGCACATATAATAGTTCATTTTAGACTATAGGTTTGATTGTATTCATTTAATAACATTGGGATTAATATGAATGACCTATTTTCCATTTCTGATATCAGCAATTTCTACTTTCTCTTTTTTTCTTATGTATTCTGGTGAAAGTTCTATCAACCTGATTAATATTTTTAAATAATTAATAGTTGGATTTACTAACATTTGTTATCCTCTCTGTTTTCAAATTTTATTATTTTAGCTGCTCATTTGGGTTTTAAATTTTTATTTACTCAATGGTTTACTAAGATACAGTCAAGATAGTTCCTGAATTTATAGGAGTGTACGTTTTTTTTTTTTTGTTTGTTTTTTTTTTTTCGAGACAGGGTTTCTCTGTGTAGCTTTGCGCCATTCCTGGATCTCACTCTGTAGACCAGGCTGGCCTCGAACTCACAAAGATCCGCCTGCCTCTGCCTCCCGAGTGCTGGGATTAAAGGCGTGCGCCACCACTGCCCGGCTTTTTAGACCTTTTTTTTTTTTTTTTTTTTTTTTTTTTTTGGTGTTTCGGAGTGTACGTATTTTGACTAAGCAACAACAAAATGTTAAACTTGTCTGTTTATTACATGTATTTTCCTTGATGTTTTTCCTGCTCTGTGATTTCGTAAATCCATGGTTCTAGTGAAATTGATTTTGGAAATTGTTCAGCAATTTCAACTACCAATGCTTTTTTCCCCCCTATCCTTCTAACAATATATCAATTGAAAATATCACATAGATTTTTTTCCTTTCCCTCTTTTTTCACTCTAGCTTGCATCTCAGTTCTAGGCTGTTTTACCGACAGAAAACAAAGGCTGTCCATTCACTGCTGTCACTATTTCCTCCCTAACAGTTACTTTTGATTCTTAGAAATACCATCTTCCCATGTTGCATTAACCACTTATTCATGTGCAGATAGTATGTTTTCCCTTTGGATTTCCTCAGATATCCCTTGCAGTTTTATTAAATCCTTTGCTTGGCAACCCCCAAATTTGTGTCCAATATGTGATTTTGTTCATTTCTTTTTAATTTTAAATATGACCTTTGTTATCTTTCTTATAAACAATTATCTTTTTTTATTAAGAAAAAAATTATTCATTTTACATACCAAAGATCTTCCTCTTCCCTCCTCCCACCCCTTTGTTTTTATTTGGGGGGGCTAACTTCCATCTGCCATCTGTATGTGGATGTCTCTCTTAGAGCTTATGTCTCAGAATAAAATGTGGACAAACTTGAAAGTGCAGACTTCTCCCTCAAGACCTTTGGAAAGTACACTCTGACTTTGTTTCATTCCGGATGCCAGAAATTAATGTAATGCTATATAACTATGCCTCCCTGTTTAAGATTTAAGGGTGTTGTGTTCCTGGGAAGTACATGTTGGTTGTGACTGAGAATTGATTTGACTCTAGTTTCCCAGATGGCTCTTTACCTTTACAGCCTGAGAGGTCTCCAATGAGTTTTTAAAAAGTCATTGATTTTTCAAGTTGTTCAAGTTTGCTGTACTTAAGGATAGCAGTAAACCATTTGTAACTTGCCACAGATATGACTGAAAGTGGCTAGTTTTATATTTGTGATAACATAAGTTAACTCACAGTAAATTAATTATATAAAAATATTGCAAAATTATGGAGATTATTATTAGTAATTTTAGTCATATTTCTACAGCTGTAAACAAAATTATACTATAGTTCCAGTGATGAATGTCAGAAAAACAAAGAAATATTTTAAAATTTGCTTTTGGTATTTTTTTCAAAATATATATTAATAATTTTTTATGTTTCAGTTTATGTGAGATCAAAACCACTTATCTTTGTTCATCAGGCAGTATAGGTATAAAGCAGAGTAAATATCAAATATATTTTATTATATTTTATGATGGTTAGTATTAATTGCCAACTGGCAAAAATCTAAAATCAAAAGAGAGATGAGCTTCTGGGCAGACCTCTGAAGGATTGTCTTGACTGAAGTTCCATTGAGGTGGAAGGGCCTGCCTACTGTGAGTGACACCATTCAGTAATCGAAGATCCTGGACTGTAAAAGAGAAGAAGTGATTTGAATACTAGCTGCATCTGTTCCTTGTTCTCTGCTTTTTTTTCTGGGGAAGGAATTTAATAAACTTCCTCAGTATATGCCAGAGATCTGCTTCAGTGGGAGTTCAGGTCCCAAAGTATACTGCCACTGTGAGCACACCATTACAATAAATCAAATCCAAGAACTCATACTGAAAATAAGCTCTTTGTTCCTCAAATTGTTTATGTCAGAGCATTTCCCTGCTGCATTTTAGTTTTCCTTTGGTGTGACATTTTGCTGTTATGCGCTTTTTCTTCCACTTTAGAAAACAGAGATGTTTCCTCTGTGCCACATATGTTGGAAGTTTATAAATTATTTTCTATTTTATAGATGCTCATAGTTAAGAAATCTTGACCTTTTATAGTGTTGGAGTTGATAAATATTATGGAGACTTTCATGGTGGAATTGAATGTGCTTTACATTAATAACATAGTCACAAGGCTATGGGGACAAGAAATGGCAGTTTATGGCTTAATAATAATGTATTTGAACGGTGTGACAAGCAGTGGAGCTGTGATGAGTGTTAATTGTCAATTTGATGACAATCTAAGCTGGGAGGAAGTGGCTCACTTCTTCAATCACAGCACTTGGGAGGCAGAGCCAGGTGGATCTCTATGAGTTCGAGGTCAGCCTGGTCTACAGAGTGAGATCCAGGACAGGAACCAAAACTACACGGAGAAACCCTGTCTCAAAAAACAAAAAAAAGAAAATCTAGAATTCACTTCCATGACGGGACACTGGATGTACCTGTGGAGGATTATCTTGACTAAAACTCAGTTAATATAGGCTGACCTGACTATTATGAATGGGAATATTCCATTAGCAGGCTGATCCTAGATTACATAAGATAGAGAAAGTGAGCTGAGCACCAATATGCATTCATTTGTTGTGCTGTGCTACTTCACTACAGACACAATCTGACCAGCTGCAACAAGCCCCTGCCTCTATGACTTCCCTATCTTGAGGGACTGCAACCAAGATTCGTGAGCCTTTTCCCTTAAGTTGACTTTGTCAAGGATTTTGTCACAGCAAAAGCAAATGCAACTATGACATATTGTATTCCACTTGAAGAAAAAGAATGTATTTATTTTTGTATGTATTATAATTTATAAATATTTGAAATAATATTACATCTGATATTTTAATGCTCTGGCAAAATCACAATACTCAAATTAGATGGATCTAGTGCAGTGGTAATCAGCCTGTGGATTGTGACCCCTTTGGGGTGGAATGACCTTTTCACATTGGTCACCTTAGACCACTCTGCATATTAGATATTTATATTTTGATTAATAAAAGTAGTAAAATTACAATTATAAAGTAGCGATGAAAATAATTTTATGGATGGGGTCAACACAACATGAGGAACTGTACTAAAAGGTCACAATATTAGGAAAGTTGAGAATCACTTATAGCAAGCTTTTTTGTTGGCTACTAGCTCACAAGTAATGACATTGAGACATTATTAATTGTGAAAGCTTGGCCTTTAGTTTAGGCTTGTCTCAACTAGCTGTTACACATTAAATTAACCCATTTATATTAATCTACATTCTGTCTTACTGTGTTACCTCTCTTCTTGCACTTCCCAAATAACCAACATGGAGAGTTACTATTACTTATAAATGCTCAGCCAATAGCTCAGGCTTATTACTAAATAATTTAAATTAACTCATAAATAGTTTAAATTAACTCATATTGCCGGGCGGTGGTGGCGCATGCCTTTAATCCCAGCACTCAGGAGGCAGAGCCAGGTGGATCTCTGTGAGTTTGAGGCCAGCCTGGTCTCCCAAGTGAGTTCCAGGAAAGGCGCAAAGCTACACGGAGAAACCCTGTCTCGAAAAAACCAAAAAAAAAAAAAAATTTAACTCATATTTCTTATTTACCCTATGTCACATGGTATTCATTTTATTTACATGTTATATTCATCTCTTGTTATCTCTCAGTCTCACTGGCAACTCCTCTTACTCTGCCCTCCTTCTTCCCAGTGTCCTTAGTTTGGTTGTCCCGCCTATACTTCCTGCCTGACTGCTGGCCAATCACCTTTTTATTAAACCAAACAGAGTGGCAAATCTTCACAGTGTACAAAAGGATTATTCCACAGCATTTCCCCCCTTTTTTTTGTCTAATTATAAAGGAAGGTTTTAACTTTTACATAGTAAGGTTATATACAACAAAAACAGTTATTAAGTAAGAATTACAGTTATAATATTGGGTCTATTTGTCTTAGACAAAATTGGAGAAAATATACTATTATCTTTATCTTTATGAATCTAAACTTTTATATATAATTTATCTTTTATTATAACTAAGGAAAACTTTAAGTTCAATTATTTAGTTTTTAATACCAGTAAAGACCCCTGAAGTTTGTAATGTTATCTAACAAGAAGGACAACTGGCTGCCTATTCATCCTAGATTCTTCTGTAATGTTAGGTCATCCATCTTTGGCCTTCAGGCCTAATATAGCTGAAAGACTTTTCTGAGATGCAGGAAATTTTGAAGGACTGTCCTACCTTGTCTTGGTGAAGTTTGGCAGTCACTTTCTTTACATTCTCAGCAGAATACCAGTTTGGACAGTATTTTGTCAGCAATTGAGGCAAAGACAGGTTTTTTTGTTTGTTTGTTTGTTTGTTTGTTTTTCCCAAATAGTTAGTTTTTGTCATAAAGAAAGCCAGCTCCATATGGAATTTCTTTGATGCCCAATATCTTCTTTTGAAGTAAATGGTGCTGTCAGGAGCATATGTGTCTCACTGTCATGAAGAGTCTTATGTTATTAAATGTCAAATTCTATAGGTCTCTGGAGTTCTTGAAGACCATCTACCTAAATACACCTGTATGTGACCTTGAATACATACCTAACTCGACTATAAGTTTGACAATTATAGATGACTACTAATCTGTATTTTTAATTATACATTATATTTTTAAATGAGTGACATAAGCACAATACTCCAAACAAGAGTAGAAACATACATATAGTATAGCAAAAATAACTTTAAATCTGTATCAATGAACTAAAATCCATACCATTGTAAAATATTTGAGATTAATTGTTTTCTTGATAAAATTAGATTCAATAATCTAGTCTTGTAGCTCATCATTTCTATATTATATCCCCATTCTTTATTTCAGAAAGATATCTTTGATTTTAACTTTTTTGTTTCTCTGTTTTCAGACTATGACCAATAAAAATTTGTAACCACTCCCCCCTTAAAAATAATAAACATTAATAACCCATCTTTTGGTAATGTAGAATGCTCCCTTTATTTTGGGTGCTGGTATTTTGGGGGAAACATTGAGAAAATCAGGATAATTATTTAGTTTTGGCTGGAGTACTTTGTGTGCCTGCATCGTCTCAGTCAGCAGCCTTTAAGCTGTTTTGGATGCAGAATTCTGAGTAGACTGTAAAAGAAGCATTTTAATATGTTAGATCACCAGGGCCATCTGTTTTCATTGGTCTTTGGTCTCCTTGTTCTGAAAATACATAAACTTTTAAAGGTAACATACATTTTTGTATTATTACAAGTATAGACTGTGTGATGTGCACAAGTTAGCCAAGGATGATTTTTTGTTTTTTTTAAGCAGGGAAAATATACATTACATGTCTTGTAGTTCTCCTAGGTTTTTTTTTAATGTCAGTAGTCAGAAGTTTAGGGGGTCTTCCTCGATCAAACCTGATTTTCTTTAACTTGAAATGAATCCATAGCTTCTCATATTCTGTGGAAATAGTAGCATAACCTTTCCCCCAAAGTGGCATATCTTTTGACTTAAATTTTGGAGTAAAGACATTTTTAAAATATATAGATTGGTTTAATTTAGGACCTTTCATAATCAAATGTATTTTAGCAGCTGTAATTTCTTTATTAGCAATCAGAAAAGCTAAAGACAACACAATATCACACAGAATACAGACTCTGTATATTTTCCATCTTTATGTGGCTTATTATATTGCTTTTACTCTATTCCTTTTTAAAGGACTTTATTATTTTTACACTATTTTTTAATCTTTCACTATCTCTACACTTTTTCTTTTATCTCCCAAGTCTATGTATATTTTTAAAAACACTGGAACCTGTTTAGAGTTTTATTTTTCTGTCTGAATTTGTCTTTACTGTGTATCTGTAATCTTTTTTTTAAATCACATGGCTTCTAAGGCATGGCTAGATCCTCTGCCTCTGCTTTGGTGGCTGGCTCTGCTCTGCTTGGTTCTCTGAGAGCCTCGCTTCATGGCAGAGGTACCTGCACAAGTCACATTTACCACCCAATTCTGAGGAGTTTTTGGATCCATGCTGTCACCACATATCACATCAACTGCTGCTCATAAACCCCATGTTAGTATTTGGTAGCAGGGCCTCTTAAAAGAATGAAACCCATTTTTGCCACTAGCACTGAACAAGGAAGCCATCTTCTAAAGGAGCTGCACCTCTGCTTGCCACTAGCAAACAGAGCCTACCAGAAAAAAGGCAATTGCCAAGAAGCCACATTTGACTCAGTTTTCTGTGTTTTGAATCCTTTTTAAAGTTTTGTCAGGTCTTATGGGAAATTTCAGTCCCACGTTGTAAGGACATTTGTACGCAGACTTTTTTTTTCCCCACCCACCAGTTCCCAAATAATCAACACAGAGACTTAATATTACTTACAAATACTTGGCAAATAGCTCAGGCTAACATTTTAAATTAACTCTATATTTTAAATGAATCCATATTCCTTATTTGCCCTATGCCACATGGTGGTAGCTTTATTAGCAAGGCATGTGCATCTCCTGCTCCCTCTGCATCTGTCTGGCAACTCCTCTCACTCTGCCCTTCCTCTTCCCAGTGTCCTTAGTTTGGTTGTCCCACTTATACTTCCTGCCTGCCTACTGGCCAATCAGCTTTTTATTAAACCAATTCAAGTGACAAATCTTTACAGTGTACAGAAGGACTATTCCACAGCACCTGCTTTTCTCTCTGTCTGTCTGGTGACCCCACCCTTCTTATTCCCAGAGTCCTCTCTGTTCCTGAAAGTTCTACCTAACCTTTTTCTGCCTAGCTATTTATCATTCACCTTTTTTATTAAACCAATCAGAAGACAGCTTAGTTATAGACACATCTTTACAGTGTACACAAATATCCCATAACAACCACCGTAACATGTTTTGAATTCTAATGTAAAGAAAATGGTTCAAAATACTGTAAGTTTTAAATATTTACACTGTCTTACCTGCTGAGAAATACAGTTGAGATGAGCATAGAACATTTCCCTAGGAGCATTTTTTTCTCTATGTAGCTATTTAATAATATGTTTTATTCCATAAATTGGTGTACATTTCTACATTATAAATTTATCTTTTCTCATTTAATATTGTTAACATTTTCATTTCAGTTAATTGTATAGCGAAAGTAACTTTTCCTCAGAGAATAAGAGATTATGAATTATGCTGAACACAGAAATTCCTTTGACTTCTCCATGTCTAAGACCACAAAATGACTTCACATCCATAAGATTATGGCTGAGGGGCCCCCAACAGGATCAGGCCCTTTGAATGGGTGAGACAGTTGATTGGCTTGATCTGTTTGGGAGGCATCCAGGCAGTGGGACCGGGTCCTGTGCTCAGTGCATGAATTGACTGTTTGAAACCTGGGGCTTAGCAGAGATGTTTGGCTCAGCCTGGGAGGAGGGGACTAGACCTGCCTGGGCTGAGACCACCAGGTTGATCTCAATCCTTGGGGGAGTCTTTGCCCTGGAGGAGATGGAAATGGGGGGGTGGGACAGGGGGAAGGGGGCGGGGCGGGAGGAGGGAGAACGGGGGAATCTATGGCTGATATGTAAAGTTGAAGTATATTGTAAAATAAAATAAAATAAATTCCAAAAAAAAAAAAGAATTTCATAACATAAATTTATTGCATTATCATGTATATATGTTCATATATATTTTATGCAACAATTAAATATTAATTTAATGTATATAAAATTGTTATTTGATTTAGGAAATTAGGGAAAACTGCAGTCATCACTTGAAGAAACTATATTTGAAAATGTACTAACTTTCAGAAAACAGAAGGCAAATAAAAATATCTTTCATCAAAAAAAAAAAAGATTATTTTGCAGACATGTTTATTGTTAAACATCTGGAGATTGTCATATCCCTATGCATTTGAAGTATAAACGTGAACATAGAGGCTACTTTATTTATTTGAACTGCGTGTTGTTAAGAAATTTGGAAAGAGCAGGCTGCCAAGAGATGACAGCCAAACAGGACAACACATGACACAATAAGATAAGGGAAAAGTGTTTCTGCATGTATTGTTTTAGGGAAGAATCTATTTTCACTAAAATCAATAAAAAAGAACAGAAAAATCTCTCATATGTATCAAAAATGGAAATTTTAAAATTTTGGTTCACTGAGATTCATTAATTAATGCATCTCAATTCACATCTTATTTATAGAGTTACCTATATTGAACTTTTCATGTGTACCAATGTAAGAAGATACATTTTTTTAAAATCCATTGAATATACAGGAGTATGTTTCAATAGTCTGAAAAACTAATACAGGACCCAATAGACTCTGTGATGGGTATGCTACTTAATTTGTAAGTCATTAAACATTCTTAATCTTATAACCTTACTAAATTGATTAAATGGATATTATAAATGTATAAGACACATTAATAGTGTTTAGAATTTATGGATTTATATGCATTTAATAAAATATTAAAACATTATATTTAATTACTTAAATTTTTTTGTAAGTTTTATTTATTCTTCTCATGGTTTTCTCTTCCTGATTCCTCAAAGATTCTCCTCACTTCTCCACTCAAACAACTTCATTCCATTTTTTTCTTTATCTCTTTAAAAATTAAGCAAGGAAACAAAAGAAAGAAACTAGAATTTTTTTGTTTTGTTTTTTGTTTTTCGAGATAGGGTTTTTCTGTGTAGTTTTGGTGCTGTCCTGGATCTTGCTCTTTAGACCAGGCTGGTCTCGAACTCACAGATATTTGCCTGGCTCTGCCTCCTGAGTGCTGGGATTAAAGGCATGCACCACCACTGCCCAGCTAGATTTTAAAAATTAAAAATATTAAAAAAAAAAAACACGGGAAACACACACTCATACACAAAACATATAAAAACTTCACAAAATCAGATACTACAATGTACAAACAAATGACTAATAAGTAAAAAACCAATGTTGTGCAGAAAGTCTACCAATATACTATTTAGCTCATTTTGTACTGGCCATCTTGTATTTGGCAATGGGTCTACCCTTAGGAGTGATTAATGTACCCAATGAGAGTCCATTGGAGAGGACTGATGTCTCCTTTGCAAGTGGATGTTTTCTTGACTCACTTACCCACTTTCATCTTTAGGTTCCTGTCTAGCTTGGGACTGTGCAGGCTTCCACAGCCTCTTGAGTTCATATGTGCACCAGTACTTTGGTGTCTGGAAGACACTATTTCCTTGGACTTATAAATTGAGACAAGGTTTATAGAAGCCCTATATAGCTCCAGACTTATAGCAATCAGTACACCCCAGCCACACAGTGTAGTCATTACAAGTGTGATCCAATATATTCATCTCCATATATTATTATCAAGGGGATCAACATTCACCTGAAGACCAAGAAAAAAAAAACAGATACTAATGAGTTTCATGAGTTTAATGTGACAATCTATGATAAAAAATTTCAAACTCCTATAAAGTAATTATTTCTAAATCCACTACTATCCATTTTTTAATTTTATTATAATCTGATAAACTACAGAAAACTTTGGGGGTCTCTGGACTATACTCCATGTGGTCCTAAGGATACATACAGTGCCAGTGTTTCCCATTTGATGTGTTCGTAACAAAAGGTACTACTTGGTTCATGCACAGAAACCAGAAGTCAAGTTAACACCTAGGTGGTTGAGTCATTCCACATAAAGGCAGAATTAGAACATAGTGATCCAAAACAAGGGCATTTCTTCTGAATGTTGAGGGACATAATTTTAGGGAGCATTAAGCCATCTGTGACACACAGTAAGAAAAAAAGGAATCAAATTTGGAAAGTTTTTCTGAATAATTTTCTCTCTAATCATTCTATATTAAATTTTATTTTTAGCTTAGCCTAATTTTTTTGGATTTACCAAGATTGGTTATTAGAATTTTTATCTTTTCTATTCCATTGATATTTCTGCTCTTGTGATAAAACTATAGCCTAGTAATATCAGCTTCCTTATCACTTTCTTTAATGTCAGTTCATTATGATTATATTTCTCAATGTTTAATGAGTCTATATTTACTTTTAAATACAGTCAGTACAGTAGTGGGCTCACATAAAGCTTCCATAGTCTTATACTATCTAATTTTGTAGGTTGATCCAGTCATTTGCTTCAAACATAGTATCTTCTAGGAGATAAAATTAGATGTTCACAATAAATACCCTGCTACAAAAATCCATGTATTCTTATAATTTGAGGATGTGGGATAATGATCTCTACTGTCCAACCCATCTACTATATGAAATTGAAGGAATATCATTATTTTTATCTATATTCTATTGTACTATGTGCTACTAGAATTGTGACTATTTGTTGGTACTGTTTATTTCTGGCATGAGGAAATAAAGACCTGGTAAGTTCCAAAAAAAAAAAAATCTACTACTATCCACATGGAGCTTGTGAATGTTAATAGTCATATTGACAGATCACCTAAGAATAAAGTCCACGAGCATGTTTGTGAGAGATTATTTAGAATATGTTACAGAGGTGAGAGGATGGATCTTAACTGTGGATGGCAATGTTCCATAGGTTTGAAACTTGGAGTGAGGAGCAGAACAAAGCATTCATTACTCAGTACTTCCTGAATGTTGACAAGGTGTGACTGGCTACCTCAAACTCCTGAAGTCATGACTTTACTGCCATTAAGTAGTATAGTCTTAGACCCTGAATCAATAATCCCATCCTTCAGAAGTTTGCTTTTTATTAGCTGGTCATAACAGCAAGAAATTAACTCATAGATACAATCAAACTATTTTTTCCAAATATTAACGCAAATACTAATTTTTTCAAATACATATACAGTGGGTGATATTGTTCTGCATGCTGTGAATATGTGTTGCTCTGATTGGTTGATAAATAAAGCTGTTTGGCCAATGGTAAGACAGAATAAGGTTAGGTGGGACATTCTAAAGAAAGAGAGGAAGGAGAAAGAAAGCTGAGGAGACTCTGCCAGATGCCACCAGGAAATGCAAGATGTTAAGTACCGGTAAGCCATGAGTCATGTGGCAAAGTATAGGTTTATAGAAATGGGTTAATTTAAGATATAAGAGCTAGCTAGCAAGAAGCCTGCTATGGCCATAGTTTAAAAAAAATATAAGCCTCTCTGTTTTACTTGGGTCTGAAAAGCTGTGGGACTGAGAGGCCGTGGACCAGGTAGGACACAGGAAAACTTTAAGTTACACATAATTATCACTATGCATTATTATTTATATTGTATATATGTATATATATGTGTGTGTGTTTTCTATAGATGAAATATTGAAAAAATATTTATTAAGACATTCAATAATTATGAGAAATTGTAATGAACTAAACTATCTAAATAAAATAATGTTCCTTTTTTCCTTTTTATAGCTACTTATAATGTTGGAATTAATAAAATATTTATATGAAAAAAATGCTGACAGCAAAGCTGAGAAAAGTATTCGAAAGATTATTTCAACTTACTAACCTAGGTAATATTGATTATATAAATATATATATTTATTGTCCAGTAGTAATTGAACAATATAACTTTGGTCTAAAAGCAGTCTATGTTCACTTCGAATTCCCTATATTATATGCATTTCCTCTTTGCCTCTTACAACACATTTATTACAATTTAATGAACTAATTTTATCTAAGTGAATCAGATATACTGTATTCTAAAATTAGAAACTTAATGTATTACTTAAATGTAAATATTTAAATATTGCAAAAGGTATTTCATATAAAAATGATTTTAAAATTATATTTTTTGTAAAAGGATATAGAAACATAAATTTATGGATGAGTGCAATGCTTTTCTGGTGTAAAACAGAAAAAAAGATAGACTAAATATTGAGCATATTTAATTGCTCATAATTTAAGCAATATTTTAGAATGTACCAAAATTGTAGCAAAGACAAAATTCGCTTACATTCCATTTGCATTAATTGTGGTAACTTAATGTTAATTACTTCTATAATGGCAATTAAATATATCTTTTTTTAAAAAATAGAACATTTATTTATTTATTTATTTATTTATTTATTTATTTATTATGTATACAGTGTTCTGTCTGCATATACACCAGCAGGCCAGAGGAGGGCACCAGATCTCACTACAGATGGTTGTGAGACACCATGTGATTGCTGGGAATTGAACTTAGGATCTCTGGAAGAATAGCTGGTGCCCTTAACCTCTGAGCAAGCTCTCCAGCCTCCAATTAAATATATCTTATTTTCCTACCTAAACATTGTTCTCAGATAGGAGTTGTCTCCAAAATATTCCTCTGAGATATTCATTTGCATATATTCCACAGTGGAAAGTATTCAAATCAATATTTGCATTAATAAGGACATAATTTTTTAAATGGACATTTTATTCACTTAATTATATTAATAGGCTTTTTATTTTTAAAGTAAGATGAATGCCAAAAATGTGTAAATTTTCTCTATTAATAAAAGAAAAAGGAAAATTCAAAATAATAAAAAAGCATTCAAAATGTAAACGATAAATATTCAACTCTATGTGATAAAATTCCCATTCTGATTGTGGAAATACTTCCAAACTTATTAAATATATTATGTTTTTTTTTATTTGTTCAGGGTTGAAATCCTGTGTTGTTATATAAGACTAACTATATAAAATATGCGTTTGTAAAAGTTTATTCATTTGATGAAAGATAAATTTTACTTGTAGTAAAAAATTAATATTACATAAATTATGTAGTCATTCTATAAGATTATTGGTTAAGGCCAGGGTATAGACTTTTAAATATGGTATTAAGCATATTTGCCAGGGGAAAGAAAAGAGATAAAGGGTATCACAATTGGAAAGAAAAATGCTCAGTTGTTCTTGCTCACATAGTCCATGGATCTCTATGTGGAATACCTGAAGACTAAGACAGTAAAGCTCAGGATGATAAAATAAACATGAGAAACTTTACTATTATTTTCAGTTTCATTTGAATAAACTGAAGTTGTAAACATATATGCTGAAAATATAACTGAGGAATTGAGTTTTCATAGAGGAAGATGCCCCAAGTACTTACTATTGGAATCATTAATATTCCTAACATTGAAATGACTGCTTGAAAATATAACATTTCTACATAACTGGGAGAGTAAAGGAAGAGTTAAAGAAATGTAGAAAGCAATCACAAGCAGTGCAACTGATGTAGTACTCATGCAAATGTGTAAAGAACTGACAATCATAAATATAAGGCTAGGACTATAGCTCAGCTGTAGATTACTTGCACAGAATGTGCAATACCTCCGTTAGGTTACCTGAGTACTCTTCAGTTGGGAAAGGGGATGCAGCAACAAAACAAAACAATAACATCACTCGTGAAATCTCATGGATACAGTTTCGTAAAGAACACCTGAATATCAATGTGAACAGCTGTGCCAATTTCTGACTCCCTTGCCATAATGGACTATATTCTCAAACTGTAATCTAAAATAAACCCTTCCTTTCTAAATTTGCTTTTATTAGAGTTTTTTGTCTGATCAGTGTGACAAATTACTAGCACATTAAAACTAAAGATAACTATGAAGAAAAGGAATAACTTATTTTTTTAATTTTTTTTGTTTGTTTGCTTGCTTGTTTTATTTTGTTTTGTTTTGTTTTGAGACAGGGTTTGGCTGGCTGACAAACTGGTCACTAAGAAATGTCCCTGCCTCTGTCCCTGAGTGCTGGGATTAAAGGCATGTACCACCACTTCCTGGCCAGGATATCATAATTCCTGTTGTGAGCCTAGCTGTTAATAGCTGAGCCATCTCTCCAGCCCATCATAGTTTGAAAAATAGCAAACAAATACTGTAACAAGTCTCACTCATACAGCTTCATATTTTTGCTTTAATTTTATTTGTTCCAATTGATTAAAATAGAGTTATTGTATAATGTCTTTGTAGATATTCTAAGACAGCATTTTTGTTAATTTTACCAAGGAATGGTAACACTGGACTGTATAAATTTCCTTGTATTTGGGGTAAAGTTGCATTTCTGTAACTCCCCTTAATGTTTATAACAGCAGAGAGATAGTCATTCCACCTCTTTGGAAGATATCTGACAGTTTTTAAGCCACAGGCTCTAAAACATTAACACTTACACTCTTTCTGACCAACTTGTCTTTGCTTTAACTACATAAATCTACTCTCAGATATGAGATCATGAATTGACTTTTTTTTTTCAAGCACCCTCTTCCTTTCCTTTTCTTTTTTTTCTTTTTCTTTTCCTTTCTTTTATTTTTTTTGGATTTATTTTATTTTATTTTACAACATAATTCAACTTTACATATCAGCCATAGATTCCCCCGTTCTCCCCTCTCCCGTCCCCCTCCTGCCCCGCCCCCTTCCCCCCATCCCCCACCCACCCACCCCCCATTTCCATCTCCTCCAGGGCAAAGACTCCCCCGAGGATTGAGATCAACCTGGTGGACTCAGTCCAGGCAGGTCTAGTCCCCTCCTCCCAGGCTGAGCCAAGCGTCTCTGCTAAGACCCAGGTTTCAAACAGCCAATTCATGCACTGAGCACAGGACCCGGTCCAACTGCCTGGATGCCTCCCAAACAGATCAAGCCAATCAACTGTCTCACCCATTCAGAGGGCCTGATCCAGATGGGGGTCCCTCAGCCATCGGTTCACAGTTCATGTGTTTCCATTCGTTTGCCCACTCGTCCCTGTATTCCATCCATCCCTGGTCCCAACAACTCTTGCTCACATAAACCCTCCTCCTTCTTGCCAATTGGACTCCCGGAGCTCTACCCGGGGCCTGACCATGGATATCTGCATCCAGTTCCCTCAGTCATTGGATGGGGTTTCTAGCACGACAATTAGGGTGTTTGGCCATCCTATCACCAGGGTAGGTCAGTTCAGGCTATTTCTCGACTATTGCCAGCAGTCTATTGTGGGGGATTCTTTGTGGATTTCTGTGGGCCTCTCTAGCACTTTGCTTCTTCCTATTCTCATGTGGTCTTCATTTACCATGAACATTCCTTGTGTTCACTCTCTGTTCTTGATCCAGTTGGGACCTCCTGCTCCCCCAAGTTCTCTTTCCCTCGCCCCTCACCCCTCATTACCCCCACTCACGTCCAGGTTGTTCATGTAGATCTCATCCATTTCTCCGTCATTGGGCATTCCCTGTGTCTTTCTTGGGGTCCTGTTTTCCAGGTAGCCTCCCTGGTGTTGTGAGAAGCCGTCCAGTCATCCTTGTTCCACAACTAGTATTCTCCTATGAGTGGGTACATACCATGTTTGTCTTTCTGAGTTTGGGTTACCTCACTCAGGAGGATTTTTTTCTAGATCCATCCATTTGCCTGCAAACCTCATGATGTCATTGTTTTTCTCTGCTGAGTAGTATTCCATTGTGTATATGTATCACGGTTTATTTATCTATTCTTCAGTTGAAGGGCATCTAGGTTGTTTCCAGGTTCTGGCTATTACAAATAATGCTGATATGAACATAGCTGAGCAAGTGCCCTTGTGGTATGATTGAGCATTCCTTGGGTATATGCCCAAGAGTGGTATAGCTGGATCTTGGGGGAGATTGATTCCCAATTTTCTAAGAAAGTGCCATATTGATTTCCAAAGTGGCTGTACAAGCTTGCATTCCCACCAGCAATGGAGGAGAGTTCCCCTAGCTCCACATCCTCTCCAGCACAAGGTGTCCTCAGTGTTTTTGATCTTAGCCATTCTGATTGGAATAAGGTGGTATCTCAGAGTTGTTTTGATTTGCATTTCCCTAATGATTAGGGATGTTGAGTAATTCCTTCAATGTCTTTCAGCCATTTGTGTTTCCTCTGCTGAGAATTCTCTGTTTAGTTCTATGGCCCATTTCTTAATTGGACTGTTGGGAATTTTGATGTTTAATTTCTTGAGTTCTCTATATATTCTGGATATCAGTCCTCTGTCAGATGTGGGGTTGGTGAAGATCTTTTCCCATTCTGTGGGCTGTCGGTTTGCCTTGTTGGCCATATCCTTTGCTCTACAAAAGCTTTTCAGTTTCAAGAGGTCCCATTGATTGATTGTTTGTCTCAGTGTCTGAGCTACTGGTGTTATACCTAGGAATTGATCTCCTATGCCAATGCGTTCAAGACTACTTCCTACTTTCTCTTCTAGCAGGTTTAGAGTAGCTGGATTTATGTTGAGGTCTTTGATCCACTTGGACTTAAGTTTTGTGCACGGTGATAGATATGGATCTATTTGCAGCCTTCTGCACGTTGATATCCAGTTATGCCAGCACCATTTGTTGAAGATGCTTTCTTTTTTCCATTGTACGCTCTTGGCTTCTTTGTCAAAAATTATATGTTCATAGGTGTGCGGATTAATGTCAGGGTCTTCAATTCGATTCCATTGGTCCACAAGTCGGTTTTTATGCCAGTACCAGGCTGTTTTTATTATTGTAGCTCTATAGTAGAGCTTGAAGTCAGGGATCGTGATGCCTCCAGAGGTTGTTTTATTGTACAGGATTCTTTTGGCTATCCTGGGTTTTTTGTTTTTCCATATGAAGTTGAGTATTATTCTTTCCAGTTCTGTGAAGAATGAATTGACTTTTTAAAGTGGAATTGTTAACTAAAATTATCTTAGCTGGAGAGGACAAGTCCCCTGCCTGCACTTACATTTATTTCGTTTGCTGCTTCGCTGTCTTTGCGTCTCAAACCTTCATAGAGTTCTGATTAAGAATAGCACTTCATGCTGTTACTGAGGGAAACTACATGGACAAAAAAAAAAATCACTCACCACTGTTGGTGTGAGGCCATCTGGGACTTGCCTGCTTTGATTGCACTATTTCCCTGGCAAATGAATGAAAATAAATTCAACTTTGTATAAGGCATATGTCTGCATTTCATGCTTCTTAATTGTGATACTAAGTATCTCTCTCTGTGTGTCTCTCTGTCTCTCTGTCTGTCTCCCTTTTTCTCTCTATCTCTCTCTCTCCCAATTGGAATGATAAAGCAGACTCGTAAGTATCTTTTTTTTTCTTATGCTGGGCATGACATATATTTATACATTTCACTATATTTACTAGTGACGTGAAATGCTCCCTAGGTCTTTTCAAAAACTAGTTTCTGAAAAGGAGTTCAATATTTTCTATCAGACTAAATAAAATATTTTACTAAGATACATAAGAGAATGAAAGACTTTCTTTTAGAGCTATAGAGAAAAACAATGTCTACTGTGTGAGCTGACAAGTTATTTTAAATGTCTTTTACACCATTAGAATGTTTAAAGTTCACCTATTTTAACGTTTTTTATTTTACTGTTTTTAATTGGTCCTCTCTTAATTTTAGAAAAATTCTGTTTGTAGGTAACAAAATAAAGCTAATAGAGATATGGCATAGATGGAATTGCATTCATTTTTCAATGATTTTCACAACTAGCACATTTCTTGAAAAGCTGGTTGGAGTTATTGTGTCATTATTGGAAAAACATTGTGGCCTATGTTGACATATTAGATAAAATCTAGCTGGGAATGAAGACATTTTCTTTAAAAAATTGGTACAGCCTATAATTCGGTGTCATTGCATAAATGGTAAAGTATGATGACTAATTTTCATTTCCAATTTCAATTGACTTGAGAAAAGCCCTGGAGATAGGTACTACACAGTCTCCAGACTGTGATGGTTTTTCCAGACACATTTTGGGCAGGCATGTTCTGTCCTAGAGAATGAGATAATGCCTAGGTGTATTCCATGAGAGTAGAATGTTAGTGATCTAATTGCTTCCCAAAGGTCATAACTCTTAATGCTGTTGCACTGAATTCCAGCATGGAATTTGCAGGGAACACTATCATTTGAACAATAGTAGGTTCCCACAGGGGCAGAAAACTAACTTTTTTCCCCTCTTCTATCAGAATCAATGTCTGATTGTCTGTGAAAGGGAACAAGATGGTTTACAACAGAACTGTTGCTTTTTTTGTTGTTATTTTTTTTCTCTTTTTGCAGTAATTTTAAAATATATTTGTAGTTTACTGTTTGGGAATTTCAAACCTGTATGCAATGTGTTTTGATAAAAATTCAACCCCTAGTACCTTCCTTTGAAATCTTCCCATAAACCTTTACCACATCTGTCTCCAATATTATGTACCATTTTGTTTTGAACACTGAAATCAACTGATGCTGCCAGTATATCTGTGAGTGTAGGACCCGTCATTGTCTACTTACACTGTGTTGCATCCATAAGCAAAACTACTACTGCTCTTTCCCCCAGAAGTCACAAACTGCCAATATCTCCTCAGCATTTTCTTTGTTGCTGTGGATGTTAGTTATAATAGTAGGGTAGTTTGGATGAGAATAGCTCTCATGTATGTGAATGCTTAGTTGGTTGAACTTAGTTGATCCTAGGAGAGATTAGGAGGTGTGGCCTGTTTGGAGACAGGGTTATTGGAATTGGGCTTAGCTATTTCAAAAGCCTATCTCATGCCCAGTTAGTGCTCTCCCTTTGGATTCATTTCCATTACTGTCTCTCTCTCTCTGTCTGTCTCTGTCTGTCTCTGTCTCTGTCTCTCTCTGTCTCTGTCTCTGTCTCTCTCTGTCTCTGTCTCTCTCTCTGTCTCTCTCTGTCTCTCTCTCTCTCTCTCTCTGTCTCTCTCTCTCTCTCTCTCTCTCTGTCTCTCTCTCTCTCTCTCTTTCTCCCCTACTCTGATTCATGATAATAGATCAGATATAAGCTCTTAGCTGTTGCTTCAACATCGTGCCTAGCTACCTGTTGCAAGGCTTTTGGCCTTGATAGTCATAGGATCACCCTATAAAAATGTAAGCAATTCCCCAAATTCTTTCTCGTAAGTTGCCTTGGTCATGGTGTCTTTTCACAGCAATAAATGCGTCAGTAAGATGGACATATTAAATCTTCCAGAAAGTGTACAGTATATTTATGCTTGAATTTCATGGAAGTGGATACAAATGAAGCTGTGCCTTTCCCCTGGTTTCTGTGAGCATCCACGGAGTCACACAGTAATGAGTTTGTGATAAGTGGAGACATTTGTTGTGCCTGAGTCTCTCAGGGATTGGAAATACTCAAATTTGATTAGATACACATATAAAATGTTTTACTGACGTATACATCACATACAATAAAGTTTATCTTCTTAAAAATTGAATGACTAGGCCTATATCTCACTGGTAAAGTGCATGCCTAGCATTTTAAAGAACAAAATTCATATTTTGCACATAAAACTTTGAATATATTAGTACATCCCTATAGCATAAAAAAAACACTTTCATTATGTAATGGAAGATCATTGCCATCACTTCATTCACAAACTGAATTGTGCTGTTTCTTTCTCTGAAATGCCATATAAAGCAACTCTAATTCTCAGTGTAAGTGTTTTGCAGATAGGACTTTTACATGGAAAGTTAAGTTATAAAGATGGAGACCTAATATGAATTGTCTGTTACCTCTATTAGAAGATACAGCCTGGAAATCTCTTTATGCACACGTGGAATAGAGAGAGAGAGAGAGAGAGAGAGAGAGAGAGAGAGAGAGAGATATCACAGGGAGAAGACAGCATCAACACCATATAAAAAAGAGGTGCTACCAGGTTCAAACCTGAAAGTATCCTGACCTTAGAAATTCATCATGTCGAACTGAGATATGAAGGGCCACGTGATCCCAAATATGCTGATCTTGTCTGACCTTAGACGCTAAGCAGGGGTGGGAGAGGTAGCTCAGTAGTTTAAAATGTGCACTGTTCTTTCAGAGGACCTGTGTCACAAGGTCCTGAGACTCCAGCTTCAGAGGATCTGATGTCCTCTTCTGGCCACACTGAGCAACAGTAGTCATGTGCACATATGTGCACCCAATTTCAGGCATATACACATGACTACAAATGAAAATCTTAAAAAAAAAACTAGGAAAACAAATTTATGTTGTTTAAACACTCTTGTTTGTAGAATACTGTGTAGTAACCTGAACTAACTAATGAACTTCAAAAAAACTTTTTTATACCAATTCATAGTCTCTTGTTACCAACCAAACAATATCCTCAGAACCTGGCAGCAAATGATCTATTTTTCATCTTTTTCTTTTTCTTTTTTCCCCCACTTTCTGAACAATTTTTATAAGGGAGACCACATTATATAATGTATGTGATTTTATATTTGGAGTCTTTCTCTTAGGCTGCTTGTAAGTCATACCTGTGCTGCAGCACACACCAATATTTTGCTTTTTTTTGTGGTAATAGAATGTTCTGACTTGTTTACTCATATATTCATTGATGAATACTTGGTGGATTCTGCCTTCTGTTTATTTCCATAACATTGTGTGAATATTTGAGTTCCTGTTTCAGTATCAGCCTCTGACTCTCATTCTCTTGAGATATACTTAGGAGAAGAATTGTTGGGGCTTATGTGAATCTGTTTAACTTTTGAGGCAATGCCCATCTTCCACAGTAGCTGTAATATCTTCCCTTTCTATGAACAAGGTATGACCTTTCTAAACCATGTGCCTATTTGTTATTGGCATTTTTTTTTAATTGCTTGAATTAGTTACTTTTCTGGTGCTGTGATAAAACACTGTGGTCCAAGGAACTTAAAGGAGAATATTTCTTTGTGCTTACCATGCCAGAGGGAGAAGAGACTATCATGGCATGAGACATAGCGGAAAGTGGCAGATAAGGCAGGGATCTGAAAGCTTACAGCTCGAAATGCCATCACAAAACAAAACAAGCAACTGGCGGTGATCTGAGGCTTTAATATCACAGTCAGATTCCAAGGACTGACTGCCTTCAACATGTCTGCAATTCCTAAACCTGTGGAAACAGCATCATCAAGTAGGAACCAAGTATTCCAAATGCCCAAGGCTATGGGAGACATTTCTCATTAAAATCACATGTTACTATTTTTTTATATAATGATTCTGCTCTGTTTAAGTAAACACTGGTCTTTCTTTCATTTTCCAAATAGCATAATGACATAAAATATCTTTTATGATGCCTAATAGTTATTTGTACATGATCTCTGGATAACTTCTGCTCAAATCTTTCATTATGTTTTTTCAGGGTAATTTGTCATTTTAGGATGAATTGTAAAAATTGTTTGCATATTGTGGATACTAAAACTTTAACATATGTATGACTTGCAAATGATTTATCTCATCATCTCTATTTTTCTTATTATATATATCCTTATGAATTGCTACTTCAATACAATGTTTAAAAGTGATTTTACCGAATTTTCAGTCATTCATTAAATGAATTAAAATCAGTCTCTTTTCTTTATTAACACACTTAACTTTTAATTTCAATCTGTCCCATGCTCTCAATAGCCACTTAATATTTTTATTGATTTATTTATATTTTACTTCTTTTTTTTTCAACAGAGAGAAAGTTTATTTTGGCTCAGGATTTCAGAGAGAGTTCAGTCTGCCGCAGCAGAGCTGTCTATATTTTACTTCTATTGACTAACTTCTTCTAGACTTTCTTGTAGCTGTTTGCAAACCACCTCTTTTGTTACAGTTCTTGTTGAATTACGGGATTTTTTGACATTCAATTATGTAAGATAGTCTTGCTGCATGTTGAATTCCCATTTCACTTCTTAAAATGTTGCCATGTAGAATATTTCATACAAAAATCATCTCCTTCAGACTGTCTCTCTCCCTTTTCACTTTACACAGTATGCTACTTATCTCATCTTGATATTCAGATTTTCTCTGCCATAGTTTTATATTCACTTGAATATGTAATTCTTTCTCTCTGTCTTGCATGAAATTGCTGCACTCTTGTACTTATAAATTAATGCTTTTTCATGAATTCTATAAAAATTTCAATCAAAATTTTGTGTGTGTGTGTATGTGTGTGTGTGTGTGTGTGTGTGTGTGTGTGTGTGTGTGTGTGTCTTTGAAGACAGGATATATCCCTGTAGACCAATTTGTCTTGGATTTTTCTATATAGCCAAGGCTGACAATCAATTTTCAATCCTGCTGTGCAGCTACCTTACATGTACTTTTCTCTTTGCACTATTCACTTTATCTTCTCGTGTAAAATAGGCACAAGTTAGCATTGCATCCTATGTTCCTACCAGACTCATCTTTCTAGAGTTTTTAATACTTCATTTTTTCCTTTAAATTGGGTCATTTCTATTATTAATTCAATTTATGTATTGATCATTTATCAATTTATTTTAATTTTTACCTGTGGAATTTATGATTTTGGGGGTTCTGGGGAGATTTTTTTCAACAGTCCTGTAGAGCACCACAGTTTGCTCCTCAGCACTAGGGCAGTGCACCACTCCCTCTAAGGATAGCTCCTTTGGTCCCCATGGGCAGTGCACCACTGCCTCTAAGGATAACTTCATGCAGACATAACTGAACAATAAAATAACTATAAAAATGAGCTTCACCCTTTAAACTTCACTCTGTGATGGCTCTGCACAACCAAATTCTAATTTGAGCATATTCTTGAACAACAAAACTGAAATCACCACACGTCTACTGAATTTTAGCTGTCATTGCTAGAAATAACTATGTAACCTCCATCTGTATTTGAATGTTTTCAAACTGCCATTAAAGATGAATTTCAATTTTCAAGGATTTCTTAAACTAAATCCTTTGCAGTTGTCCATGATTCTACGGCGTGAGAAATTTCAGGGAGATATAACCATTCGAGTATATGATGATCGCTCAGATATTTTTGCCAGCTGTTTTCCAGATAGAAAGTTCAGTAATCTGCAGATTTCAACATCAGATAACTCTGATAGATGTTGTGTGATATTTTGCTTGTGTTCTGACAAATAAAGTTTGCCTGAAGGTCAGAGGGTGGAACTAGCCACTAGTTAACCAGAGGGGCCAGGCAGTAGTGGCACACACCTTTAATTCCAGCACTTGGGAGGAGAAAGCAGGAAGATCTGGAGTTCAAGACCACCCTGGGTTATAAGATATTGAACCAGTCTAAAAGAGAAACAGAGCAGGGTGGTAGTGGTGTACACCTTTAATCCAAGCATAATTCAGAGGTGGAAACAGGAATATACTGCGGCTGGAGACTTATAAATGCCTAGCATTAGCTTGGCTTGTTGCTAGCCAGCTTTTCTTAACTCATATTATCCTATCTACCTTTTGACTCTGGGATTTTATCTTTCTCTTACTTCTGTATATCTTACTTTCACTCTTACTCTATGGCCCACTATGTGGCTGGCTAGCAGGCCCCTGAAGTCCTCCTCCTTCCTCTCTTGTTCCTTGATCTTTCTTCCAAGATTTCTCCATCTATTTATTCTCTCTGCCTGCCAGCACTGCCTATCCTTTCTCCTGCCTTGCTATTGGCCATTCAACTCTTTATTAGACCAATCAAGAGTTTTATACAGGCACAGTAACATAGCTTCACAGAGTTAAACAAATGCAATGTAAAAGAATGCAACATATTTGTGTCATTAAAACAAACGTTCCATCAAGTGTAACACATTTTAAAATAATATTCTCCAACAAAGCAAACAGGAATATGAAGAATTACTAAAAAAAATAAAATAAGATAAAACAAAAACAACTAATGTGGAATAAGACAAAAACCAACTAACAAGAAAAAGCCAAAGAAAAAGAACAAGAAACACACAGATGAAGAGACACACAACTTCACTCCTATAAAAACACAAAAATGAAAGCCGTAATGGATACACAAAGAACTTGAAGGTATAATGATGATGATGATGATGATGATGATGATGATAATAATAATATTGATAATAATAAAGACCTGAAAAAATGTGAAACAAAGATGCTACTGAGTTAGTTTTGTGTTCCCTATGTACTGATGGGTGTGCAGCCTTCCCTTAAGCATGCCATGTATCCCTGGTGAGACTCCGTTGGAGGAAACAAATTTTTCATTTGTCAGTGGATATCAACTGGAAACAGCATCTGGGTAGGATGGGCACTTGTGTCCCCTTCCCCTCTTAGTGCTGGAACCTCACATACCATATGGACAGAGACCTGTTTGAGCTCTGTACCTGTTGCAACAGTCTCTGTGAGTAAATATGTATGTGGGTTCTGGTTTGTTTAGAGTGCCTTGCTTTCTTAGTGTCCTCCATCCTCTTTAGCTCTTATACTGTTTCTGCCTTCTCCTCCCTGGGGTTCGCTAAACTCTGAGCAGGGGGATTTGATGGAAACATTTCATTTAAGACTATTTTAAGACATCTCACTTTCTGCATACAGTCTGGTTGTGGGTCTCTTAATTTATTCTCATCTATTGCAGGAGGAAGCTTCTCTGATGATGACCATGTAAGACACTAATCTATGAGTATAGCAGAATGCCATTAGGAGTCACTTAATTACTATGTTCCTTTTGCAGATCAATAGTATTTGGTTTTCTCCTAAGTCCATGATCTATCTGGTCTCAAGTTCTTGGCCAGCTGAACAGTATCCAGAATGTGGTGCATCTCAGGAAGTGGCCCTTAAATCCAATCAGATATTGATTGGTTACACACACAGGCTTTGTGCCACTGTTGGACATACACATCTTGAAAGCATGTCATTACTACAGACGGAAGAGTTTGTAATTGGTTTGGTGCTTGCCTTTCTCCTTGGCAGCATGTGGCATACCTCCCAGGACAGGAAACCTTAGTCAGAAGGGGGTTCAGACTCTAGGAAGGCACCAGCTCAACTTCTGCGTGTTCAGTGAGTTCTGAAAGTGTTGTCTTTAGCAATAGAGCTTTGTCATCAGTTTGTGGAGATCAACCAATAGTGTTGGAAATAGCCCATGTTGTTTGGTGTTTCCTGTAGGACCCTTTTGCCAATAACTCTAGTACATGTAATATATTTCTGGGATGAGAGACTTCATTTGTTGATGAGAAATACACAGTTGGGACTTCATCTCTCCTGTTATCTGGCAAATACATTTATATTGACTTCAATCATATATGTATTTTAGGAATCTTCTACTGTATTAGGTTACCATGACTCCACAAATGACTCCTCATAGCTGTCTCTCCTCATATCCTTCACTCCCCTCTTCCCTCCTTTCCCTGTTTGATCCTTCTGTCTGGGCCACACTTAAAAAAGCAAAAGGACCTTCTCTTTCCAAGCAGCTATCAACGCATTTGGCTGTGAAAATCTTCTTACACTTTAAAGTGAAGATCACTGAGCTTAGAGTGGAGGTACACTTGACACGGATGTGTCATTTTGGTTGAACTCTTCACCCTTTTATATTCTGCACATTGACAAGCTGTTGGACTGTGTGTTAATCACCACTCACCACAAGAAAAAGCTTATTGATGAGTAAACTACTCTGTGGGTTCAGTGATAAATCATTGGAAATTTGTTTAATACTAGAATTGTTTAGCAGAGCAATAGTAATATGTTCTTCCCCATATTCTTGAGTCCTTTGCCACAATAATGGTGTCAGGTATAGGTTTTTCTTGTGGAACAGTCCTTGAGTCCAGCCGTAAAGGGGTTGGTTATTTTCATGAAATTCAAGGCAATATTGCTTTGCCAACTACTATTATAGTTTGTGGGGTCCACAGATGGGGATGATTGATGATTACTATCTACTCTGATATTATGCATAGAACCTTCCAGCTATCCAGTAGAGACGAAGCTTTCAGTAAATACCAGCTTGATTTTTCTGTTTTATAGAAGTTACGGCTTAGATATTTTTGATAGAGACCATGTTATTTTCTAAACTGTAACTTTCTATAATATTTCAACTTTTTCAAGATTTCAATTTAATTACATTTCTCCCTGCCTTTTCTTCCATATGAACTCTCTCATGTATCCCTCAAAACTTTCCTCATGGACTCCTACTTTGCTAATTGTTATTGAATACATATATATTCCTAAGTATATCCTGTTGAGCACATATAATGTTGCTTGTATGCATGTTTTCAGTGATGACCATCTGGAACTGGACAACCAACTGGTGTGCTCTTGCCTGGGGAGGACCACCTCTCCCACTCTCTGCTTTCCTCAGCTGTCTGTAGTTCTTTGTGGAGGGTTGAGGCCTTCTGGGCTTTACTCCACCCAGTTTGGCATATGCTTTTCTGTCCTTCTTATTCAGTTCATGTTTCACTGGTCATGTTCATGAAATAATAAGTATATAACTTCTCGTGTCACTAGAAGATAGAAGCTTAAAACGGTCTTTCTGATCATACACTTACCATCTTTCTGCCTCCTCTTTCACAATATTCTCTGATCCTTAGGTGCATGAGTGTTTTGTAGATGTATCCTGTAGCATGAATCTTAAAAGTCTTTGTTAATAAAATCAAACCTGAGCAGGTATTGGGGTGAACACTGGAAGGTCAGAGAGACAGAATAAGCCACAGCTATCTCACCTCGCCGGATCCTCAGCTGGTCTTTTTTCCTCAGACTGGAGGCCTCTATGTCCTCATATCCAAATGACTCTCAGCTGAACTGCTGTTAGAAGCCTGAATGCTTAACCAGGCCAAATGCTTCTCCAGGCCAAAATGCTTCTAGTTTCTGGTCCTCACGCTTTATATACCTTTCTGCTTTCTACCACCACTCCCTGGGATTAAAGGCTCGCTTTCTGGGATTAAAGGCGTTGTCACCATGCCTGGCCATTTCCAATGTGGCCTTGAACTCACAGAGATCTAGAGGGATTTCTGTCTCTGGAATGCTAGGATTAAAGGCATGTGCTACCACTGCCTATCCTCATGTTTAATATTGTGGCTGCTCTGTCTCTGACCCCAGATAAGTTTATTAGGGTACACAATATTTTAGGGAATACAATACTACCACAGTATCCATTGGTACTGAGATGCACAATTCTACAGTTTGCTTAGTTGTGGGTCTTTGGAGTGATCTCTGTCTGTCAGTTGCAAAGGGAAGTTTCCTGATGAAGGGTGAAGACTACACTTATTTATGGGTTTGACAAATGTTTATTGATTATTGTTAGGGTTTATGCTGCCTTTATAATTTAGTGGTTGTTGATTGTCTTCCAATAACCTTGAATTCACTTGCACTGGGTATTAAGCCATATCTTTTCTATTTAATTTTATTTATTATATTTTTAAAATTTATTTTATATACCCCCAACAGTTTCCCCTCCTCCCGATCTTCCTGTTCTTACCCCCTGAATGCCATATACCCCCCACCTTCCCATCCACTCCTCCTCCTTGGAAACCTATTCCTCATGCTGGATTTTCTCACCTGACCTTGATGCAAGGGGAGGAGTTTGGTCCTACCTCAACTTGATGTGTCATGCTTTGTTCAAGCCCATAGGATGCCTGTCCCTTTCTGAATGGAGTCATATCTTTTAGAAAAGCAATGTGCATATCAGATACTACTCTCATGACAATTCTTATTTCAGGACTCTGAATCCACCTAAAAATAATACAGTAATTTCCTTGTAACAAATTTTAAATAATTTCAACTCTTACTCTTCTGTTGGAACTTCCATTGTCTCAATAAATGTGTATTTGACATATCTTTATTGTAATAATTATACTTAGTAAGAAAATGAGAAGTCATATATGATAAAAATATTTGAAAAGACTCACAACAACTCCTAGGTAAGCTATACATATTAAGTCAGATGGAGTTGTTTTTTTCTATAAATTTGGAGCTTTCAATAACATTTTCAATAAATAGGAAATTAATTCTGTGCTACACAGAGAACTAAAATACTTAATATTGTTGGGGGATTAGGGAAATCTGTGGACTAAAGATTCATTTATAACACTGAGAAATACTGCTTTAATTCACTATCACCTACTCAAGAGACTTCTTTTCCTGTTTAACTACATTTAGTGAACTTTTTAATCCACATCAGCCATACAAGCAAAGAAGACAGCCAAAGGCTAAACAATATTTTTATTGTTTACTTGACAGAAGCAATGGTGTAAGATATAGGTTGACATGTTTGAGAAGTTGTACTATATTTTGCTATTTGAAGGTACTGGAAAAATTGTTGTATATTATGATTTCAAGAACAGAGGAAAAATGCAGATAAGTATGTTTAAGCAATCACATGACATATGGATTGCTAAATTTTACTGATGATCAAGAAAAAAGACTAATCACAGAAATTAATTCAGCTTGGATTGTAAGAGGCATCACTTTTCCCTGCTGACCTCCGTATTTGTAAAATCTGTTTAGTGGTGGAAGAATTTTAGTGGTAGAAGAAATCCACATCATTGACATAGGCTTCAAATCACCAAGGAAAGGCAGTTATAGTTGTAAAAACAATCAAGCTTTCCAGCAACAGACTAACTAAGACCTCTGGGCTTTTTATTTCTAATCACTGAGAAACTCCAAGATAACATTTCATGACACAAGGCTGGCCATACTGATTCCAGTTTTCTCCATATGATAGGAAATGATCTGTAAGGCACATCTGCATAGAAATTAGAGAGTATATCCCTTCCCCCAGGGAATGAAGGGTTTTTTCTTTGTTTGTTTGTTTATTTTTAAACTTGTTTTAAATTTAATTTAGTCCTCCAGGTGGAAAGGAATAATAAGTTTGTATGTCTCTCTTACAGAAATGCTCCATTCCATCTCAACTTATATTCCTAAACCAGCAAAAGACATTTTGTCTGGAGTTCTCTAGAAGCAGTGGTTTGCGTGACAGCACCAGAGACTTGTGGTGAGCAGTTATTGGTATACTCAATTTCCTCCTGGGGATTCATTGTTCTCAGGCTAAAAGACCTGTGGTATCATTATCTCAGTTAACTTTCATTAACTGATTTATTTCTGCCAGGTAGCAAGCCTTATTTTCCTTGTTCAGCCTCAGATCACAATACTCCTTTGCTGCAGGGGCTATGCTGCACACCATATGCAGACGATCAACTCTTATAAATGCAGTTTCTGATAAGTTCATCAAAATCATTATTCTGTAGACCATCCAGCTTTTTTTGGTTGTCAAGCTAGAACTTTGTGCTTTCTAACTTTTGACATGTTAGGCAGAATGGGAAGATGTTTCCCTCTTGCCTTCCTTTAGTATAGGCCTGCGAGCAACATCTTGTCAGCTTTCGCTAGTTTATTGCTGACTCTGTTTCTTGTTCCTCCTTGAAGTCTCTGTTAACATTATAATTAAATTCTTGCTTGACAGTTTTTGCTTTTCTCTTAGTTCTTTGCACTGATGTTTACTGATGAAGCATATCATTTTCTTGTATTCTTTGGACCATTTTTATCTGATTCTTTAAGTACAATATTTTATAACTGTTTTGTTAATTTGATTATGGTGTGGTTTTTGTGCAGTTTATTTATAACTTAGAAATTTTAGGTGTTTTTCACATTTTTATAAACCTCCTACAGAAACATCATGCTATTAACTTGATAAGATTCCATGAATTAGTAAATTCCTGATGTTATCCTTAGCTCTTTCAAATAGTATCTGATTCCATTAATTCCTCGCCAAGTTTTACTGTTTTTCACAACTGCAGTGATGACTTTTTTTGATGTCTTCTATGTTATCTCATTCATATTGAAGAGGGTATCCATTAGAATACCTGATTTTCCATTCCCAGTGTTCTCTTTGTGTTCATGTTAAAAGATACTTGAGACATTTAAATAGTTCTTACTTGTCTAAGGCCTTTATATCCTAGAGCCATGTCCTGTCATTTCAAACCATTTTGATTTCCATAATTATCTTTTATTTGTAAGAAACAGCTTAATGATTCCACAAATATGTCTCTCCCTAGTGCAGCAATAGATATTCTATTTTGGGTTGATGCAGTGGAGATAGACATTATCTCATAGTACTCCACTTGAGTACCATCAGTTGCTTTCATGACTCAGTGCACTCCTCTGCACTCTATCTCTCTCAGGGCAAGGGAAATGTGGAAATAGCTGTCTATGCTAAAAAAAATGACCTCATAACAAATATAACAAACGATCTCAGTATCTATACCAAAGCAGGGCAAGGCATATTATTAGATTTTTTATTAAAAGTAGATATTTTGCATATAATAATTTATAATTACAGTTTCCCCTCTGCAGCTCCCAGTTCTCCTGACTTCCTCGCCCATCTGGATCCATCTCCATTCTTTCTCTCATTAGAAAACAAATAGGCTTCTATGGGGTAGCAATAATATAGCATAGCATAGCATAGAATAGAATAGAATAGAATAGATAAAACAAAACTAACACATAGGAATTGGACTAAACAAACAAACAAAAGAAAAAGAGACCAAGAAAAGTCACAAGAAATGGAGATCCATTAGTTCACATACTTAGGAATCCCATAAAATCACTAAACATAATAAATATGCAAAGGATCTGTAAGGTAAAAAAGAGAGAAGGATATACATACATATATTATATATAGTATAGCAAAATAAAATATAAATAAATAATAAGAAAATATTTGAAAATAAAGTAAAAAGGAAAAGCCCCAAGTCATTTCATGACTTTGTTTTTTCTTGACTACCTCCTGCTGGGTATGCAGTCCCTGTAAAAGTAGCTTGTTTCTCCAGTAAGATTCTATTGGAGGAAACTAAATTTTCATTTGCAAGTGCTTATCAATTGGAAATTGTTTCCAAATTAGGGATAGGGGCATGTGCCCACTTCTACTTTCTCTCTAGGACCCCATCTGGAACAGACTCATGCAGGCTCTGTGCATGCTGCCTCAGACTCTGTGAGTTCCTATGTGTGACATTCTTGTTGACCTAAAGGGCCTTGTTTTCTTGGGGTCCTCTATAGTGGTATTTTATTTGTACTGAAATGTGATTTTATTTGTATGTTAATAAATAAAGTTGCCTAGGGGTCAGAGCTATTAGCAAGCCATAGCAAAAGCCAGTTGTGGTGGTGCACACCGGTAGGATTTGCTGAAGGAGGCGCATGCCTTTAATCCTGGCACTTGGTAGGCAGAACTAGGTAGATCTCTGTGTGTTCAAGGATACAGCCAGCATTGGAGACACATGCCTTTAATCTCAATACCAATCATAGAAGACCTGGAGTGACCTACAGACAGGCAGTGACGAGACGGTCATGTGGTTGGGTTTACAACCAATGAGAAGGCAGAACAGGAAGTCTTTATAAGACAAACAGACAGGAAGTAGCTCCCTTTTCAGAGAGGTCTCTTGGCTGAAGAGGCTAGCTGGCAGTAGGCGGGTAAGGCTCTTAGCTCTGACCTCTTGGGCTTTTATCTTTACATTGGCTCTGTGTTTCTTATTTAATAAGACGGTTGGTTACATCTACAGTCCTCCATCCCCTTTTGCTCTCATACTCTACCTTCTCCATGCTGGGCTCTCTAATTCCTAAGGGGAGGAATTTGATGGAGACATCTCATTTAAGACTGAGTGCTTTAAGGTATCTCATTTTCTGCATAATGTCTAGCTGTCAGTCTCTATATTTTTTTCCCATCTGGGGCAGGAGGAAGCTTCTCTGATGATGGCTGAGAAAGGCAGTGATACATGAGTATATTAGAATATCATTAGGAGTGCTTTTAATTGCTAGTTCTGTGGTTTTTAGACCAGTATTATTTGGTTTTACTCTGGCTTCCTGGACTATCTAGTCTTAGGTTCTTGATCATCCAAGAAGTGTTGGATTTGGGTTCCATCACATGGGGTGGACCTTAAGTCAAGTAAGATATTGGTTGCTTACTCCCACAAATGGGAGAAATATAATTCTTCCATTATTTAAGTATTGATCCAGAAAATGAAGCATAAGTAAGGTATTAAATGAATCAATAACATGCAAGGGTTGTATAACATGATGTATTAGCACTCATCAAGCAAGCCAACGGATGAACTTATTTGTTCTGATCTCTGAACCAAGGCCACACCTCCTAATAGTACCACTCCCTTTGGGGGTCATTTTCTTTCAAACTACCACTTTCCATTCCCTGGTCTCCAAAGGCTTACAGCCATATCATAATGCAAAAAAAAATATATATTCAATCCAACTTCAAAAGTCCTCATAGTATATCACAGTCTCAACAATGTTTAAAAGCCCAAAGTCTCTTCTGAGATGCATGGTAATCTCTTAACTTAGTTTTTCTGTAAAATTCAAAATTAAAAATCAGATCACAACTTCCAACATACAATGTCACAAGATGTTTTGCCATTCCAAAACAGAGAAGGGAGTGGAATGAGGAAATGTTGGACCAAAGCAAGACCAAAAACCAGCTATGCAAACTTCAAACTCTTCATCTCCACATCTGATGTCAAAATGCTGTCCACATTTCCAATTCCATTCAACTTTGTTGACTACAACACTCCTTTCTCTTGGGATGATTCCATTCCCTGTTTTCAACTTTCCTTGGCAGGTATCCCATGACTCTGGCATCGCTAACATCTTGGGTTCTCCAAGGCAATCCAGGCTGCAACTTCACAGCTTCACACAAGGGCATCTCTATTAGGCCTCCATTCAGCACATTCTAGTGGTGTGCACCACCATAACAGGCTCTAAACCTTTCTTCAGTCAATTCCTGGTACCAAATTCTGCCTTAGTTATGGTTTTCTATTTCTGTGAAGAGACACTATGAGTACAACAACTCTTATATAAGAAAACTTTTAATTGAGGTGGCTTCTTACAGTTTCAGAGGGTCAGTCCATGATCATCATGGCAGGGAGCATTGCAGCATGCAGGCAGATGTTAGGTTAGAGAAACAGCCAATTGTCCTACATCTTGCAGGCAATACGAAGTCAACTGACTATCATGCTGAGGGAAGCTTGAGCAAAAGAGATCTCAAAGGCTATCCCCACAGTGACACACTTCCTCCAAAAAAGCCACACCTCCTAATAGTGTCATTCCCTTTGGCAGACATTTTATTTCAAACCACCACAGGAACCCTCTATCAAGCATAGCTGCCTGAGTTCAATCCCCAAGACTGAGAAAGTGGAATAAAAGAACAATCTCCTACAGGTCTCCTCTGACCTCAACACTTGCTACTTCATAGGCATGTTACACATGCATGCACATACAGAGTAAATTTAATAATTTAATGAAATGATAAAATTAATAGTAAAGCACACATCTGGGTGTATATATATATATTATACATACATATATATATGTATATATGTGTAATATATATATATAATCTTGAGAGAAGAAGTCTGAGAATATGAGCTTCATTTCTTGAGATTTCATTTTTGTCTTTGCTGGAAAATTAGAAACTACCACCTGTAACCTTGTATCAGGTGATACAGACTCACATCACAAAGCTGAGGCAGGAAAAGGAGCATTCATTACTTTAGATAAGTTGGAGGCATAGATAGCTCATCCATTCATGTATTCATGTATTTATTCAGTAGACATAACACACACACACACACACACACACACACACACACACGCTGTGGAATGCATTATGTATGCTATGAATATGTGTTGCTCTTATTGATTGATAAATGTAATGCTGATTGACCAGTAGCCAGGCAGGAAGTATAGGCAGGATAAGAAGACAAGGAGAATTCTGGGAGGAGGAAGGCTGAGTCAGGAGACACCAGCCTGTCATCCAGGGAGCAGCATGTAATGGCATACAGGTAAAGCCATGGAAAACGTGATGACATATAGATTAACAGAAATGGACCGAGTTTAAGTGTAAGAGCTAGTCAGTAATAGACCTGAGCTTGGCCAAGCAGTTTTAATTAATATAAGCCTCTGTGTGTTTACTTGGGTCTGAGCGGCTGTGGACCAGGTGGAACACAGAAAAACCTTCAGCTACACACACACACACACACACACACACACACATATATATAACTACACTGAGCACAAGGGACAAAATGCTACATAGGACAAATATCAACATAAAAGAAATTCAGTGAAAACCAGAATGCAATATCTGATGCAATTCATAACAAAGTGATGATATGAGGTTTTGGTGTTGGTGTTGTTATATTGGGGTTGATAATTTTGCTGATTTTTCTTACAGTAAGAAACCTCTGACCCTGCCTCTATAAGGCATAAGGAAAGAGGAGAAAGCTGGGAAAATAGCTGCAGTTTACACCTCTTATCTTTAACAAGCAGGTCACGGAGTAAGGGGACAAGAGAAATAAATGTGACAAATAGACATTCAATTAGTTTTATACTCTAATACTTTTGTAGTCTAAAAATCACATCTTGTGCCTTATGTTTTATGCAGGTTTGTCATTTATGGTTTCAAGTTGTTCTTATTCTGAAGTATACTCTCAGACAACTGGTCAACTTTGTTTCCTCTAGAGAGGTCAGTTGAGCTTTGTGATGGAATTGCAAGTACCTGAGAGATTGACTCTACTCCTATAGGGAAGAGTTTTAAGTTCAGGGTTATAGTTCAGAGAAATTCTCATCGCAAGACAAAAACATGCTCAGAGTTTTCAAATGATCTTAACCTACACTGACAAAGGTATGCCTTTGTATTCCTCCTATGTGTGTATATGATGCATATATAGGTCAACTTGTATTTGAACCAAAGAACCAAAGGGTTTCTTTGCCAGACTTTTACAATTCCAACTATTCCTACCACTTTTCTACACACTAATCTTAGAACATCACTTGTTTAGGTATAATCCTATTAAGGTTCCATGATTTAAAGAATTTATTGTGGATCTTGTTGTACTGAGAATAGGGTGAAGGAGAACATCTCTTTATACCAAAATAGTTAAATTCCAACCATATTAATTATAAGACTGGGTTGTAGTATAAAGAGAAAAATGTGTAAGTTTTCACTATTTAAGAACTTCTTGAAATTGATATCATAGATGCTTGAAAAAAAATAATTGTAGATGTAACCGACTGCCTTATTAAATAAGAAACACAGAGCCGATGTAAAGGTGAAAGCCCAAGAGGTCAGAGCTAGAAGCCTTACCCGCTTTCCGCCAGCTAGACGCTCCCGCCAAGAGACTTCTCCGAAAAGGGAGTTTCTTCCTGTGCGGTTGTCTTATAAGGAGTCCTGTTTCTTCCTTCTCATTGGTTATAAACTAACTACG
>CABHPP010074442.1:0-40410 GCA_902168425.1 Peromyscus attwateri | reverse complement strand
ACACACACACACACACACACACACACACACACACACACACCATTTAGAATATCCTGTTGTTCCACCTCCTCTTTCTCACCTAAACTTAAATGTTTTAAGGCATTTAGCTCCAAGATGGAACGTTTTTTACTTTTGGAGGAAGCTGCTACACAATACACAAATGATTATCTCTGGTGTGAATATATTTAAAAATTCAGGTAATCTCTAAATCAGAAAAGCTGACGGAACTAGTGCTTCCCAGAATGATTCATATAGAAATAGTGTTTCTTAGCACACACTAGCTGGAAGGGCAGCTTGTGAGTTGTTTATTAGAGTTATAATACCAGCTCAGGGTACATGTGGCTAGCTACTTGTTTTTAGAGTATGATTTAGATGGGTTGGGGATTTGAGGATGTATCTACCAAGGAAGCAGGTTTGACTGAGTGTGTCTGTGTCATCACAGGTTTGTTTCATGACTGTTCATACTTTTGTTTTCATTGCAGTCAAGTTACTGTGATTTTTACCGTTGACAGCAGCTACTCTGCTCTGTCATTTCAAATGTTTTCCCCAGCTTCAAGTTCTACTTCCCAGGGGCCTTTACTTTCACTTCTTAACTGAATTACTTTTCTTATCAATATCTTTATTTGTTAAATCAGTACCATTTATTGTTAGGCTTTTCTCTACTTTTGAAACCCTATATTGATTTTCAATCATCGA
This sequence comes from Peromyscus attwateri, assembly GCA_902168425.1. Lineage (NCBI taxonomy): Eukaryota > Metazoa > Chordata > Mammalia > Rodentia > Cricetidae > Peromyscus > Peromyscus attwateri. The sequence continues at coordinate 39,714 of CABHPP010074442.1, read as the reverse complement.
TGACAGGTTTTGAGCACCTCCTGTTCACATGTTTTGTGACCCCACTATAGTTCTATCTCAAGCTTTAGAGGCAGCTGCTGGTGACCATTTTCTCAGAGCCTGTGACTGTAGAAGATCGCTCTGGCAGAACACCTGTATGCAGGGTTTCACCAAGTGCCCAGTGTCTGCTCCTCCTGCTCTAGCAGCCCCACTGTGCTAACTGGTCTTATGTCATCTGGGCACACAAACTAGATTTATCTGAATGGAAGGAAACTTAATTGAGAAAAATGCCACCATAAGATCCTGCTATAAGGCATTTTCTTAATTAGTTATTGATGGGGAGGGCCCAGCCCATGGTGGGGGTGGTACCATCCCTGGGCTGCTGGTTCTGAGTTCTATAAGAAAGCAGGCTGAGCAAGCTATGGGGAAGCAAGCCAGTCAGTAGCACCCCTCCATGGCCTCTGCATCAGCTCCTGCCTCTAAGTTCCTGCTCTGTTTGTTTTCCTGTCCTGACTTCCTTCATTGATGGACTACAAAATGTGGAAGTGTAAGTCAAACAAACCCTTTCCTCCTCAACTTGCTTTTTGGTTATGGTTCATCACAGCAATAGAAACCCTCACTAAGACACCCATGCTCCCGACCCACCTCCCCACTGCACTGCCTTCCTGCTCCAGAGGCTGGCCTGTCAATTGCTGATGGATTCTCTGGGTATTATCTTCTCTCCTGCAGTACGGAGTCACCTCCTTGGTCCGCAGATTTCTCGGTATTGGGCATTCCTCTTGCTAATTCCTTCTGTGCACTGCTCAGCCTACAGCTTTCTCTGAGATACAGCCTAATGAGAAGTGAATGGAAAACATGTGATTCCAATTTTGAGCCCTCACCTTACTTGGAGGCCATTCTTGCGTACCCCGTTCTTCTGTTGTGTGCTGTGATTGGATCTTATCCAGCCCGTGATCATTGTAGGAATCCCCTTGATCTCTTTTCCTGTTAGGTTCCGTGTTACCTGCATGCTCTTTTCTATTTTTAGTTTTATTTTTATCTTTTTTTTGGTGTTTTTAATTTTTGTAGTAACTTCTTATTACAAGCTCAGTGGGATGTAAGAATATTTACAGACCACGAAGATGTTGATTCAGGATATAGACTTTTGTTATTTTGGCGTTTCAGAATTTTTAGTGTCTTAAAACCTCCTTTTTGTTGTATGCCTTTCTGCACTCCTCATACTTCCTGCCATAATCCTCTAGTCTTGTTCTGTGAATCGCTACATAATTAACCTGTGTCTTCTCTGGGTACTGGAAGGGATATTAGAGGCCTTAGGGACTGGTAACTAACTGTTACACAGAATCCCAAAGAATCCATGTGTGTGAGCTTCTTGTAAACAGAGTAATTAAGGCAAAACCCTAGGCTTTAGCAGCTCCAATTGGCTAGACATGGCTCAGCTCAGCCTCTTATGTCCAGTACTCCAGTTAAAGAGATGAGTGCTGTTCAAAAGCATATTTATCAATTGTGGCCCATGTTGGAGAGAAGAACAGATTAAAGGGGTGTTTTTGGAGTACCAAGATGAATTTTAGATTTAAACAGAGGATGAGTGGGTACAAAGAAGCCAGACATATATATGATGAGGCAGTCCTGTTCAAGGTATGGTCTGCTTGCTCATTGTTCTGTTCTGGGTCTGCAAGGTGGCCCTGAGAAATTGTTACCTTGCCATCCTTTAGGGAATCAGTCATGTTCCTAAGGAACTGATTTTTTTTTTCTGTTGCAGAATGCAGCCTCACCCTTATGGGTGATTAACCTTATCTGAGGGGCAGCGTGTCCTACAAAGTTTGCCCTTTCTGGAATGCAAGGTGACTGCAGGTGTAGGACTGTGACAGCTCTGTGTGTTCAGTCTTAGAGGGGATAAAGTATGTAGAAAGACACTCTTTGAGTGATTAACTTGTCAATATGCAGTTCTGCAGAGGTAAGGAGGTGTGACCCACAGTAAAAGGTACAGGGGTGCCAGGATTTGTCCTGCATTCAGCTGTCTTGTGATCTGAGTGAAGAATCAGTGCTTTTTGTTTTGTTTTATTTGGTTTGGTCTTTTGTTGTTGTTGTTGTTTTTGTTTTTGTTTTGTCTTTTGTTTGTTTTGTTTTGTTTTTTGCCAAATAACTTTTAAGTGCCCATTTCACAGTGTCTATGATATCTGGTACCCCCTAGTCCTGAGCCTTTCTGAAGTCTAGAACACAGGTCATCTTGCTCTGTCTTTGCTCCTTTATGTTAGTTGGGTTTAGTTCTACCGTGCTAAGCCGATTACCACCTACAGTCCAACGCTTTTTGAATTACTGTTCAGATTTTGTCAGCAGCCATCTTGGTGACAGTGAGTAAATAAAACTGCCAAGTTTCACTAGACTTAGGAAATCTTAAAAAAATCAGCTCTTCATTTGTATCTGAAAATGGTTAAGCTTTTGATACCTTAAACTATCTGTTCTGGCCGGGCGGTGGTGGCGCACGCCTTTAATCCCAGCACTCGGGAGGCAGAGGCAGGCGGATCTTTGTGAGTTCAAGGCCAGCCTGGTCTACAGAGCGAGATCCAGGAAAGGCGCAAAGCTACACAGAGAAACCCTGCCTCGAAAAACCCAAAAAAAAAAAAAAAACAAAAAAACAAAACTATCTGTTCTGTAGAGGATTCTGTATCTTGGCTTCATTTTTATCAATTTCTTAGACATTAAAAAAAAAAAGCTCACTTGACCCCACCATTCATAAAAAGCCCTCTTGACTCCACCATTCATACAAGGTACAGTCAGGGCCTGACTAGAGGAATGACGGAGTCTCAACTTTACATCAGCAGAATTTGCATGGGAGAAGCCATTCAGGGGTAACATATCTTCATAAGTTTTTTCCTACCAATCTCATAAGCTAGAATTAGACCAAACTATAAGTAAATTATTATTATTTTTATTATTATTGTAAGATTTTATTCTGGCAATACATTATTTTTCCATTTTGGGGATAATGTTGATACAGGAAAGAGTCCAAGTGACTTAAATGAATAAAATCTTAAAAATCCATCAAACTCTTGATATTGGAAATTCATTTTTATAACATGAACATTTATAACTAGATTTATTATTATTTGCATCATTTAATGTATGCTCAGTATTTATGTATCCATTCAACTTAAACTTTAGAAGTTTTAGTTCTTTATATTCTGGACCTTCAACACTTTTTCAGGAGCCGGTTAAGTGTAAGAATTAAACAGTCTTTTATATATGGTCTAGTACTTTGATTGTAGTTGAAGCTTAAAGAATTTGTCAAATTAATCAAAATATACCCTTTAACTTTTATAAGTGCCCTGTAAGACTGAAAACACCAAATAGAACTGGAACAGAAACTTCTCATGTCACATTAAAAAAGAAGACACTTGGTGGCTGAAGAGAAGACTCATGGGTTAAGAGCACTGGCTGCTTTTCCAAAGGACTTGGGTACCATTTCCAGTACCCACATGGCAGCTCACAACCATCTGTAACTCCAGTTCCAAGAAATCTGATGCTTTCTCCTGGCATCTGTGGGAACTACATGCATGTGATTCACAGTCTGTACATGCAGATAAAACTGTAGGCGAATTTCTTTTTTTTTTTTTTTCCAAAGCTGAGGACCACTGAGCTAAATCCCCAACCCCTGGTAGGCGAATTTCTAAACAGTCTTATTAAATAAGAAACACACAGCCAAAAACAGAGTTAATAGCCAAAGAGATCAGAGCAAGAGCCACGACTAGCCTTATCTTACCACCAGCAGTAGCTTCCCCTGAGAGTGAGTTTTTTCCTGCCTGACTTGTGTTTTTATTGCCTTTCTGTTCTGCCTTCTCATTGGCCCATCCACGCAACTTCCTCGTCACTGCCTGTCTATACAGACCTCCAGGTCTCTGTGGTTGGTACTGAGATTAAAGGCTTCTGTTACCACGTTTGACTGTGTCCTTGACCACACCAAGACTCTGCCTGCCATGTTATCGGATTAAGGGCATGGGCTACAACCACCTGACTGCTGTTCCTGGCTTGCTATGACCTCTGATTTCCAGGCAACTTTATTTATTAACATACAAATAAAATCACATTTCAGCACAAATAAAATATCACCATATGAAACACTCATACACATAAAATAAAAAGAAGGAAATCTCTATAAGCATTTTTACTATTGCAAACTGGACTTAATCAAATTACTATAGCATTACAAGAAAAAGTTTTGAATAACTGTTTCATATGTGTAAATAAAATATTCTTGTGTAGTATTTCAGTGTTAAATACAAATTCTAGTCTAATTTAGGCCACATAATGGATAATGCTGTTTAAAATAATATCTCATAAACTTTAATGGGTCATGGCATCCTGAACTAACTTATATTGATGTAGGTTTATATTTTAAATGATTTGGGGAAGAAATACCAAGAGTGCACTTTAATTAACATCATACTATTTCCAGGAAACTTTTTAATTCCTATGACTCACCAGGTTCCATTTTCTTTGCTATAAAGTGTGCTCATTATACTGTGCATAGAAGAAAACCTTGAGTTCTGCAAGCAATTTCAGTGATGAGCATCAACGTAGAAGTAAAGTTTAAGGTTCAAAAAACATTATATAAAATGTATGAAATGTAGCAGGAAGATTGCATACGTTACATGGGAAGGGGCTGATGTTAGTGCATTCAGAGGCCACAGAAATTTGTTTGGAATACCTGAACTGTGAACTCTGGGGTGACTGACCATAATCTCACCTGTGTGTTACCTCCTCATTGGTATGTGAGCTAACGAAGTAGCTTGGTTTTAAAGGTATGTATCAATTATACAAGGATCCCCTGACAGAAGGCTTCTTCAATGATATTTTCTCAAGCAAATAGCACTAGGAAGAGATTTTCTTGCATAACTTAAACCTCGTTAAAAATCCTCACATTTAAAATTAGAATTGTATTCACTTTGGCAATCAAAGATTGCTTTATTATCTCTGTAATGCTGACATGAGAGTTAAAATACCTGTGGAAAATTAAAGACCAAAGACCCATAACCAAAATACTAACATACATGTCAAGTATTACAAGTCTGGTCTCTTCCTGTAGCATTTTAAATGTTAATCATTTAGTCTGTCTGAATTTTAAAGTTTTATAATAGTAGACCTTATTATATATGCTTTGGATCTTTCTGTGCTTTTAGACCTGAGATTTGAATAGATGTTGTTTACAAAAAGAAAACCAACTAAAGGAAAATTAATTGCTTTTTAAATATAGCTGTCAGTCACTTTTCATAAAATATTGCCTGTCTTCAAGTAGAATTATTAAATATGAAGAATTACTTTTTTCAACAGACAGTTTTCTCAAGGACATTTCTCACTTATTGAATGTTCTGAATATTATCTGAAACTCGTCCAAATAACTTTTGTTTTAGTAGTCAAACCAAGTAACATTCAAAAAATCCATGCCCAGAAGCAAGCTCTGTACTGACTCCAGCAGTTAACAGGTTTGATTTGCTTCTGCTAGGCTTTCTAGGTGCCTGTGTTGCAGAACAAGTGTTTGGACAGAACTGTTAAGCATGGCAGGAACAGAGAGTTCTGTTAAGAAAGAAGGCACTTCCTGGAGAGGAAGTGGTGCAGAGCAGGGAGGAAGCTGGGAAGCTTAGTGACACAAGGGATTGAAAATTTCATGGGTTATTTGCACATTAGGTTTTGTTTTTGTTTGTTTGTTTGTTTGTTTGTTTGTTTTTAGCATGTGTTCTGATGCTTGGCAATGGCGGGGATGCCACAAAGGGATGAGGTAGAGGAGGCAAGGGTGTGGCAGCCCACAGAAGTTTCCTAATGAGATCTGAGCTTTACCCAGCAGGGCTGCCTAAGGGAATGGATTGACCACATGTGTGGTTACCAGGTGTTGTAAAGGGTCTGCACTTGGTTGTGCTAAGGGGACACCTTTTTCTCCACCCCTTGGCATTCCTTTAAAAAGCCCTTTAGAAGAGACAGAAGGGGGTAGGTAGATAAGGATCCAGGCCCTCCCAAGGCTATCCTGTGTTTCTCTCTGTCTCTCTCCCCTCTATATTTCTATCTCAAGAGTACCTTGGGGAAAAAAGTGGGAGCGGGTCTGTAGATGTAATATTGAACCGTTTTATTAAATAAGAAACACAGAGCCAAATGCAGAGTTAAAAGCCCCAGAGGTCAGAGAGCAGTAGCTAAGAGCCAAGACTGCCTTCTTACCCTTCGCTGCTGCTGCCATCCTTCCCCTGAGAAAGAGACCTACTTCCTGTGTGTCTGTCTTTTTATTGACTTTCTGTTCTGTCTTCTCATTGGTTGTAAACCCGACCACATGACCTCCTCATCACTGCCTGTCTATACAGACCTCCAGGTCTCTATGGTTGATATTGAGATTAAAGGCATGTGTCTCCATGCTGGTGGTGTCCTTGAACACACAGAGATTGTGCCTGTCATGTGATCGGGATTAAGGGCATGTGCTACCACTGCCAGACTTCTGCTAAATGGCTTGCTATTAGCTCTGACAATCCCCCCAGGCAATTTTTTTTATTAACATACAAGTAAAATCACATTTCAACACAAATAAAATATCACCATACGGGTCCTCCACACATGCCAGACATTTTGGGTATTTGCCTATGTGTTAAGCCTAGAGAATTCATCTTCACTTGGATTCTCTCTCATTAATGAAAGCCTTCAAAAAATATGTCTACATAAAGACATCCTAACAATTGAGTTAAGTAACTAAACTATTTAATTTACATAAAAAAGAAAATTCTCTTATTTGTTTCAAAGTAGTAATCATTGAAAAGTACTGAATGGTTTTCGTTGTTGTTGACTTGGTTTTCAGTCTTGAGATGGAGGGATCAATTGCATTATAAGGAAAATAAGTGTGTATTTGATTTTATTAAATCTTGGAAACTTCTGTGTGAAAAGCTTAGTGAAAATTCAGCTCTTTTTAATATACAGAAAGTGGAAAATGACCCAAAGAACAGCAGCATGAAATTTTAGAACACATGATTAAATCAAAGATCTATGAGCTTCCAAAGATTGGGGGGGTGTGTGTCAAGGGGTGGGGTGGGGGAGAAGATTAAGAAACAAAAGAATCTGGAAGATGAGAATGGTACAAGTCAGGCGGACACCTGAACTACTGTAAACATGTGAATCTCAGTGCTCCAGAGTCCAAAACATTTTGAACCTTGTATTGAAACTCAAGAAATTCAGATTTTGTAGTATTTTGGATTTTTATTGGATGAAAACACATCTGTAAAATCTATGTAGCCTAGTGGTGGTGGCACACACCTTTAATTCCAGCACTCAGGAGGAAAAGGCAGGTGGATTGGATCTCTGTGAGTTCAAGGCCAGCCTGGGCTACAGAGTGAGTTCCAGGAAAGGTGCTAAAGCTACACAGAGAAACCCTGTCTCGGAAAAACAACAACAACAACAACAACAAAAAACCTATGAGGATATTGTGGAATCTGACTGGAAATTGAAGCACTTTGTTCACAAGCATATTGGATGACAGATACTCTGAATTAGACTTCTTAAAAATCACTATTAGAAGATCAAATCATAAAACAATATTGTTATACATTTTCTCAGAGATAATTACATATGTGAGTTTTATGCTGGTGTGTGCACGTGTGCTTAGAGATGAGTGTGCCAGGTACACATGGAGGCTAGAGATTGACTTCTAGTCTTTTCTTTAAACATTCTAGAGCCTGAATATTGATTGATGTAGGATCTCTCAGTGAACCTGGAACTAACCAATTCAGTTAAGTTCACTGGCTAGAGAGCTCCAGGAATTCACCTGTCTCTACTTCCTGACTCTGGAATTCTGAGGCCACACACAGCTCTTTCCTGGCATGCTTTGGATCTGAACTCCAATCTTCCTTGTGTTTTCAAGGCAAGCACTCTACTGACTGAGCCACCTCTCCAACACAAATAGCTACTATTTTTTTAAAACCTAGAATTTTACACATGTCCCTAAGTATTCATCTAGTTTGAAGGCAATATACAAATGGCTTCATATGTATACTATCTTAAGCCATGTACATTTCACGAAGCCCGTGTCAGGACAGTCCTGGGCATGTGCTGCTCTGAAAGACATAAATCAAGAACAAGGAACATGGCCTTAATGAAACAGGAGATTCTTGTCAGTGGCATGGTAAGGAGAGTCTAAGGCTGACCTGCAGGGTGGTAAACAGACCCGTAGGAATAAAACAGAAATTGAATGAAATCACTCCCTGAAGGTAAACACACAAATTCTCAAGTGAGTGTTAGGGCTTTAGACAGTTACAGCGACTTAAGGATTGATTAGTAATGTATCTATAGATTAAAAAAGCTCATGGGAGACAACCCTGTCTCCAAGAGGAACTTTGTTATAGAGCCATGGTACAGCATTAGCTTTGGCACAAATGAATTATGGGAAAGTTGGATAAAGGTAGAGCTGAAAGTATGTCCACCACCAGTACAATTAGGAGGAGTCTATGGGGGCTGGTTGAGAGCTGACAGGAAGTCAAATCTGTATTAGTAAAAATAGTAGAATACCTTTTTCAAAAGAGCAACTTATAAGCACATGCAAAGGTAAATTCTGAACACAGGTACAGTATCCTCACAAATGGATCAGACGTGGTTGTAGCTGAATGTTTTCCTGGTCCAACAGCTGCTCAGACCCAAATGAACACACAGAGGCTTATATTAATTATAAACTGTATGGCCTAATGGCTCAGGCTTCTCACTAGCTAGCTCTTAAATCTTAAATCAACCCGTTTCTATAAATCTATACTTTGCCATGTGGCTTGTGGCTTACTGGTATCTTTACATCTTGCTTCTCCTGGTGGCAGCTAGCAGCGTCTCCTCTCTGGTCTCTCTTTCTCCTTCTTCTCTCTCTAGTTAGTATGTCCCACCTAACCTTATTCTGCCTCACCACTGGCCAAACAGCTTTATTTATAAACCAATCAGAGCAACACATATTCACAGCATACAGAACGAAATCACTTATCATGTGGTTTAGGACACTAGTAGATACTTGGGGCTGTTTTAGTCATAAGAACCAAAAGCTTTTATAAAAATGATTAGACCAAATTATGGTTTCTTAACTACAGCTTTGAAATATGTTACCTTCTCTTTAAAATTAACATAACTTGCTGTTTTCAAAATATGTGGCTGTGAAGTATTAATATATTTCCTTTTTGTCTGCACAGCTGATATATGCAAACAGGGTCATTTACATTTGCTACTGTCTGCTCCTTAAAAGAGCAACACTGGGTGGTAAAAGATGATGAAAGACACTGAAAGATTACACTAAAATATACTCAGTTTATCATACTGTTGCAGGTTTCCGTCTCTGCTGGATTGTCTTTCACCTGTGGAGAATGAGAAATGTGGGCAGCATGTATTGGAGGCTATAACAAAAGCCAAGGAATCAAAAGCCAAGGAATCTCCCTTGTAGTTCTTTTGTTTACTGATTTGCATTAGATCTAATTATCACAAATCAGCAAACAAGATGAAGTTAGGACTAGAGGCTGGAGAGATGGCTCCTAAGTTAAGCACACTGCTATTCTTGCAAAGCACCCCAGTTTGGTTCTCAGAACCCACATAAGGAGATTCACAACTGCCTATCACTCCAAAAGCCCCTGCACACATGTGGTGCACATAAACTCATATAGACATATGTGTACACCTATGTTCATACAATAAGCAACCCATAGCACTGAAGTAGTGTTCATATTTCATGACTAACAACAGAATACTTAAAGTTAGTAGTCCTTATAAATGGAAAGGGTATCAGGATAGTGGTGATGTTCCAGATGTTCCACAGTCAAGTAAAAAGCCAGTATCAATTTTGAAAAATATGAAATGCCATTGTCATTTCAATTTAAATGCTTGCCAAGGCCAACATTTGCATGTGTATTCTGCCATGTGCTGTGTTTAGGAGGAACACATAACAGTTCAGTGAGACGTATGAAAGACCCATGAGGTAACAGTTTTGATTGACACAGAAAGTGTTGGACATGTTTTTCTCCCTGGTAGCCAGGCTCCACAAAGTGCCCACACTTCGCACCCCCAGTTGTGGTGACTGTTTTTCCTGCCATCCTCAGTGAATCAGTCCTGCAGCTGTCAGATGTGTTTTGCGGCTTCCCAGTGTTGTTGATTTCCTCGGTTGTGACATGTGGTGTGCCAGAAAACCGGAGGGAATAACATAATGGGAGGCAGGCATAGTCCTCTTCCAAGTGCATTCACAGGCAATGCTGCTTTCCAAAAAATTCAAACTATCACTTATTGCTCACCAAGAGTATCACCTAGAACACATAGAAGTTTTGAGTGGTTAGTTAGATCCTTTGGTGGGGAAGGAAGACAATTGTGGAGGAAATACTGGAAGGGATAAATAACACTAAATCTTTAAAAAAAAAAAAAATAAAACCACACATGGAAAACTACTACTGTAAAAAAAAAAAAGTTAAAATTGAGTTTCCCTGTGACTTAGGGTTTTTATTGTTGTGAAGAGACACCACAACCACAGCAACTCTTATAAAGAAAACATTAATTGAGGGGGCTTGCTTACATTTTCAGAAGTTCAGTCCATTTTCATCATGACTGGGAACATGGCGGCTGCAGGCAGATGTGGTGCTAGAGCTGATAGTGCTATATTTTGTAGGCAACAGGAAGTTGACTGAGTTACTGGGCAGTATCCTGAGCATAGGAAACATCAAAGGCCACCATCCAGTGATACACTTCCTCCAATAAGGCTATACCCACTCCAATAAAGCCTCATCTCTTAATAGTGCCACTCCCTTCCTAATAGTCCACTCCCTATGAGATTATGGGGGCCAATTACAGTCAAACCACCACACCCTATAACAGGACAATGGTGCCTCTGCTAGACATAACAAGCTAACAAATAAAAATCCTGGTTCCAGAAATGGATTACTTCTCTTGGAATTTCTGGCCACTGAAATTCCACTGACCCACAAACATTACAAGATATTGCCAATGCTCTTGGTTACCCCACAGAACTTGACAGTAAGGCCCCAATACTGAAGACGACACCAAAATAAATCACAGAACATGAGGCAATCAAACTGATTTCAAAGTGCTTGAAGGTGCTATGCACAGTAACAGAGGAAAAAGTTATCCATCTTTCCAAGCTGTGAGCTCCATTAATGACGGCAAGACATCCCACTAGTGCGATGGTGGGGTGATTGTTATAGGAGTAATCAACCACTTTCTGATTGGATTTAAGTCACACCCCAAAAGATGAAACACATACTTGATATGATTATGAGGCCAAGAATCTATGGCTAGACAGATCATAGGCCCTAGGAGAGAGTCTACTACTATTTTTTCTGCTAAATGGAGACAATATTAAACCAACTCCTAATGACTTTATCATTGTACTCATAGATTTCATCAGACAAGCTTCTGTTTGCAGTTGCTAATGCTCAACACAGAAATCCATAATGAGCCAAGGTGCAGAGAACAAGAGACTATAGAATATGTCATACTCTGTCCTCCAAAGATCAGGGATCATTGCAGAAGAGGGGATGAGAAGAGGACAAGAGTCCTCTTCTAAAAGCAGTGGATGACTACAGGGAAACAGTGTGTTATAGACAACAGCAACACACATGTACTCACAACCCTTGTGACTGAATCATAAGACCCATGTAAGCCCAAGTCAGATCAAATCCGAGCATGAAGAAGAGAGTTGGGCTCAACATCTGACCCCTAGCTGAAGGGTTATTGGTAAGTGTTGACTTCTGGAAGAAGGAGGGTCGGTGTTCTCTAATAGTGCAGCCCATGATAAGTTGACTGAACTACAGTGGAAGGTCACCCATCCAAGAATATGTATGGAACACAAATTGGCCTTGGTCAGGCAAAAAGCAAAACAGGACACAAAAGCGGGGTGGGTAAGCAAGTAAGGCGGGTCTTGGAAGAGATGGGGAAGGGAGGGTGAATATGCTCAACACATTGTGCAAAGTTCTAAAAGAATGAATTTAAAACAAGGAAACATACATACACACACACACATATACACACACACATATGTATAATAAAAATCATGTTTGTTCAAGTACTAACTGTAACATATTAGTGATTAGAGTATAACATCCTCTACCAAGTAGAAGAAAAATTTTATTTTTAGTTCAGAATAACAGTTAAATTTAAAGATAGATGTATTAATATATAGAGAGATTATTAAGATATACGCATATGATCAATAATATCACATTCTAGTATTGATATTATATAATTTAACTTGTTATTCGGAAAGAAGATGTATTTACAGGGGACACAGTGAGAGCTCTGCATAGGGAACAGGTGGCAGGGCCTTTAGAAAGTGCAATAATTAATGGATCTGGCTGCTCTTCCAGAGGCCCTGAGTTCAATTCCCAGCAACCAGGTGGTGGCTCACAACCATCTGCAATGAGATCTGGTGCCCTCTTCCATCATGCAGGCAGAACACTATACATAATAAGTAAACCTTTAAAAATAAAGAGGGCAGTTATAGTTTCTCCACCACCCCTCCCCCTTCCTCCTCCACCTCCTCCACCTCCTCTCCCCCTCCCCCCTCCCCCTCCCCCTTCCTCCTCCACCTCCTCTCCCCCTCCCCTTCCTCCTCCACCACCCCTCCCCTTCCTCCTCCACCACCCCCTCCTCTTCCACTACTCCTCCTCTTTTTCCATTATCCCTACTCTACTAGCCCTCCTCCTCTACTAGTCCTCCTACTCCTCCATTACCCTCCTCCTCCTCTACCTTCCTCCACTACCCTCCTCCTCCTCCACTAACCATCCTCCTCCTCCACTAGCCCTCCTCATCATCATCTGCCCTTCCTCTTCTTCCCTTCACTTCGTTTTCTTTGTCATATCATTCTCCTTAATTATGTTCATCATTTTGTTAACAGATGAGTTCCTTCTAACTCACCTTCTCCTTTCTCAGTATCTGTGGTTTATTTATCACTGTCCCCTGGGGACATGGTAAACTGAGAACTGACTCATTTCGGGGCTCTTGTGTTTGTGAGGAGCCACTGGACATGGAATTTACCCTGCCTTCCTAGTAGAAAACAAACCCAAAAGAAGAACAATGAAAAGCTTGTGTTCCTTGTACCTGTGAACTCTTTTTCTCATGTACTTCTCAGTAAGATTCCATGTGTTCCCTAAGTATCATTTAAACCACTTAGAGAGATGAAGTCAATTTTCCCACGGCACAGCTGAAGGTAAGGCTGAATTCCAGACCTGGTGGCCTAGGCCACTCTGACCTCATAGCTGAAGGTATTCCATAATCACCATATTTCTGTCTTCAGAACCTTTCTACATGAATACTTGACTTTAATTTCTGGGACATGCTTATATGTAGTCTGCATGTACATCCTTCATATCTAGTCATACTGTAGCACTAAATTAAAGGTAGTCATGTTCTGTAATGCAGCAGTCAAAGAGCTTCAAGTGCAGGGAAACTGGAAGACAATTATTTTTCTACTAGATTGTTGAGAAATAAAAGGTATATTTTCGTATTGAATGTTTATTGTTAGTCTAAGTATAAAAACCATATTTTAAATTCTAATAAATACATTTCAGAAAAGAAAGATTCTCTAAGATAGCACTTAGAAACAAAGAGAAATAATTCACAACAGAATTTATGGTATTGGGAAACACTGATATAGATATGATAGGATAAAAGGGTAGATTATTGAGTCTACTTTTAAAGAGCAACAACTTGTTAAAATTGTTTTACATTGCTATGGATTTGAGTTTATTGATACAAATTTAAAGTTAATTTTGTTATACTGTATATATATATATATATATATATATATATATTTCTACTCTTGTTTAAGGTGTTATGTTCATGTAACTCATTTAAATTGTAATGTATAATTAAAAAATACAGATTAATAATTAGTCATCTATGATAATCACACTTACAGTCATGTTAGTTAAGTTTTCTAGGTATACATAGATATATTTCAATTAGGTAATCATCAAACACTTCAAAGACCTACAGAATATGGCATTTAAAATGTTTTAAAAACTTAGACTTTCTGGACAATGAGATACATCTGCTCCTGGCAGTACCAATCTACTTCAAAGAAGATGATGGACATCAAAGAAATTCCATATGGAGTTTGCTTTCTTTATGACAAAAGTTAGCCTTTTGGTCAAGAAACTGTTTTTGCCTGGACTGCTTGACAAAATGTTGTATAAACGGAACATGCAGGACCCATGGAAAAATGACCACTAAATTTTGCCAAAACAAGGTGACAAGATGGTCCTTCAGATTCCTGCTTTTCAGAGGAGACTGCCAGATATTCTACAGGACACAGGGAGAAGTGACTGAAAAACCCTGGGTCTATAGACTGAAGATGGATGCCCCAACATTGCAGAGGAACTTTGGTGACTGTCTAGGCAGCCAGCTGTCTCTGTCATTTCCAGAATTTTGGAAATTGCTTACAGAGCACTTCCTGTTTACTTAGGTAATATATCTTACTGGGGTCATTGATGTAATTGAAGACTAGATAGTTATAATTTTCCTTGGTTATGATAAAAGATAAATAAGAAATGAAACTTTAGACTCACAAATACAGGGTACATGATAAAATATTTTCTTTAATTTTGCCAAATACAAATAGACTAAATATTATAACTGTAATTCTTGCTTGATAACTGGTGATATATTGTGTACCCCAATAAAACTTGTCTGGGGGGTCAGAGGACAGAGCCAGCCACTAAATTAGACATAGAGGTCAGGAAGTGGTTTCACACACCTTTAATTCTATCACTTGGGAAGCAGAAATCTGTCTGGATCTCTGTGAGTTCAAGGCCACACTGGGCTACATGAGAGAAACAGGTCAGGTAGCGGTGGCACACATCTTTAATCCCAGTACTGGGAAGCACACATGCCTTTAATCCCAGGAAGTAACTGCAGAGCAGAGAAAGGTATATAAGGCATGAGGAGACAGGAACTCACTCTCTTGAGGCTGAGAATTTCGTAGAGATAAGAACTTGTGGCTGGCTTGTTCTGCTTCTCTGATCTTTCAGCTTTCACCTCAATATCTGGCTCTGGGTTTTGTTTTGTTTTTTTAATTAATAAGACCATTTAGCAATTTGTGTTACAAACCACCATTCACTTAGGCCCCACAGCAGTATGCACAAGAGGGTTTTTAAAAAATCCTTTCATCTCTATGTGAAAAATGATGAGAATTAAATAGTTTCTTCCTTAGTCTCCATCATAGACGTTTCCATTTGTGGAAAATATGTAAATTTTAGTCACACCATAATGAGTATAGTTCATCTTTGCCCCTCAAGAGTTACTCTCAATTTAATATAGTCAATTTCTTGAACAAATATTATTAATTTTGAAATCTCATTTGGATAGCTCAAGTCTGGTTAGTCTCATACTCATGCATATCACTGTATTACCGGCCATGGACAGTTCTGAATTGCTCCATAGAATTCCCTTCCACCAACTGGTTTTTTTTTTTTTTTTTCCTTCCCCACCCTAAAGTACCAAATCCTGCTCTTGCCTCCAACCCCTCCTTTGACCAAGGTCTCTCTGTGGTGGAAGGACTGACCTGGATAATTGAGTAGGTGTGAACACCTCCCTTCCTCTCAGGAAATTCATGTCTGATACCTGGATCTCAGCAGTTTTGCTTTCCTTGTTTCTGCCATTCGACCCGTTTCTCTTTCAACCTCTCAACAGTTATCCTCAGCCACACCTGCCCCTCCCCCACTTTATCGAAACTACTTAAGGACTGATAGGTAACTATCAAAAATAGAACCTGCCTGTTTCAAGCTGCTGTGTCCTTGTCGTGATTAAAGATATCTGAATATTTCTTTGTGTATCCATAGATTTATCCTGATTTGTCTAGATCACTCTCATGTGGTTTTATCTTTCTCCTCATTGTTGACAGAATAAGGAAAGGGGCAGGGGAGGGAAATTCGTAAGAAATGGACTACTGTATCTCTACTCCCTGTGGTTGGTCTGTATGGTTCTAACCCAACCCTCGATGTTTATAAAATTTACAGCATGCCCTCCTCCCACCCCGATGGCTCCCCTGAAGCCTGCATCGAAGCGCTGCTAACAAAACCTTCTGAAGTTGTGATTAAGGGTGAAGTGAGCAGGGGAAAAAATGTGTGTGGGCTGGGAGCCTAGTCCTTGAGGTTCCATTTCAGCGCTCAGAAAAGGAGAACACTGAGAAGCAACTGAGAGTGGATGGAGAAAGACAGGTTTGTTCCAACAGCAAGTGATAGAAATTAATGCAGAATTCACGCCCGGTCCATGCGCTTCTCAGAGCTTTCGTGTGCTTTGTTTCACGTGTCAGATGTTGCATACAGGAAAGTGTCAGATGTGTTCACTCTATTCCATGGCAGTGGGAACGTGTTGTGTACACAGGTACCACTGTCACTCAGCACACGTTCCCACTGAAGCTCCACTGTACTTACTTACCTTGGTTTCTTTTCTGTTCCATTTATAAAAGAGTCTCATAAAAGCATCTTAAGGGAGAAAGGTTTATTTTGACTCACAGACCCAGGGGGATCCCATTCATAAAATAGTCTGAGAAAAGCATCTTAAGGGAGAAAGGTTTGCTTCGGCTTATAGAGCCAGGGGGATTCTGGCAGGAGCAGCTTGGTGGCAGGAGCAGCTTGGTGGCAGGAGCAGGAATCTGGCTGGTTACGTTGTGCCTACACTCGGGAAGCAGAGAGTAACAGGAAGTTGGACTGAGCTGGAAGACTTCAAGGTCTATTCCCAGACCCACTTTCTCCGGTGAGACTGCCACACATTAGGAGATGGCACCACCAGCTGGGAGCCAAGTGTTCAGGCCCACTGGGAACACAGCACATAGTATAGGCGCTTTCTGAGTTCTCTGAGTAGCAGCTCATGGGCACAGTATGGGTTTGGTTTGTTAGGCTTATGTGGGATCCCTGGGTCTCTGACTTCCAGATTCTTACAGAACTCATTGTGAGCATCACATAAGCGGGCTTTTAGAATCTTGTAAACAGGAAATCCGTTTATAAATCCAATAAACAAATATTTTCTCTGTTCATAAGACTGAACTAGCATGTTTAAATTGCTTACTATTTCTATAACTAATATACATGTTCAGTTTTCATCATTTTCTATCTTCTTGTACCTTCATGAAATTATAAATAATTGACAGGCTACATACATGCTGTCCCCCCATACACACACACACACACACACACACACACACACACACACACGTAAAAGCCAGTAAGACTGAATGGGTTTCTCATCTTAAAAGCTTATTTATATATTATTTAAAATACTGAAAGATTATAAAAATGTAGTTAATAGCTACAACCAATTAAGCATTTTTATGAAGCCATATAAATACACCCAAACATATATAAATCTGATTTATGGATTAATTTGCAAGTTTTTTTATATAGAATAGCTCACTACATACAAAGGGAGAAATCTAAAATACAAAAACTTAAACTAACCCCTGCATGTGGTTCACACTTGTCATCATAGCTCCTGGAAGCTGAAGCAGGAGGATTGCAGGAGTTTGAGCAGAGCCTGGGCTAGAGAGGTGAGACCCTTTCTCAAAAACCAAAACACCAAATAACAACAACAAAAAAAGTTGATTGTAAAAAACCATTAAGTAGATATTCATTCTATTTTCTAATGGGTGCTGTAAAGCAACATTTAAATGAGCTACCTTGTTTTCCTTTGTAACAGTTGTGTCTATTTTCATATTTGAAGGGAGGGGGGAGAAAAGCATATCTTCATTTCTGCTTTATGAACCTTTAATTTAAAATCATCCCAGAAGACATCTGAACCCTGTGCTTTTAAACATTGCTCACTCTAATACAAGTTTTAGTTACTGATTTGATAGTTCCTTGGCCTGAATAATACAGCTGAGACTCTACATCCACCACATCCTTCTCTTGGTTGCCCAGCAACAAGGTGCAGGCTAGACCCAGCAGGACAGAAAAAGAGACTTAACTATCATAGAAACTGATGAGATGAAACTATTTCTTTCAGCTAAGATAAAGCCTTTAGGGGAATGAGGTAGTTTTCTTGCATACTTAGTGTGTATACGCGTGTGTGTGTGTGTGTGTGTGTGTGTGTGTGTGTGTGTGTGTGTGTGGTTTGCATATAAATGCAGTCCATAGCAGGAGCAGTGTGATACGTATTTCATCAGGTCACCTTCACATGACAGGCTTGCCCATTATTTATGGAGTTGGAGTGACTGTGTAGGAATTCAGGATTCTGTCTGCCCGTAGCCTCGGTTTCTTCTTAAAGACAGGAAATAAGCATTAGAGATGACCGTCAGCTTTAAGGGCTGGGGGTGTGACACCAACTAGAAGCTGGGCAGAGGTAGTCTTTAGCCAAACAAACAAAATGTCTTTATGCGCAAAAATAATAAACTATCCAGCATTGGTGAATTTTTACCACAAGTTTATCCAGTTACTACGGTGGTAGTTGTAGATTTTAGGGTGCTCTGCAGGCTTTAAGAATGCCCTTCACCAGCTATTTCAGTTCACTTGAGAACTAACATGAGTTTCTTTTTGTGCCGGATACAATTTAACCTGTAGGGAATTATTATTCATCAAAACCAAGAGACGTTAAGAAAAAAAATCCAAAGGGGAACTCACTGTGAGAGAGAGTGGAATGAGTTACCCTCGGGAGTAGGTTCTTATGAACATTTTAATATATAAGCCTGCTGCCATGGAAATGCTGCTTGAATTTGAAAGAGAAGTCTTGTCTCTTTAGGCTAAAGGATACTCGTGGTTGTTTCCTGAGATTTCTCTGTTTATTATGTCTTAGACTATTAATATTTATAGGCTTCGCTGTCTGAAGAATAGTGTCATACATTAAAATCAGTAGCATTAATGCTGAAGAAAATGCACTCCCGTGCATCCACCTACTTTGATTCCAGATATCTTACTTAAAGATCATGTTCTTAGACCATGTTTGTAAACGAGAGTGGGAAAAAAGCCACCAAATGCAGTCACTCATCTGGAAACTTAATTAGAAAGAAGCCTGATGATACATACATCCTGGAGTTGAGTTTTGTTTTCAACTTGTCATCTGCAGTCATGCTTCCCACAGAGGGAAGCTGCCAGACTCCCAGCACTGTGCATCTTGGATGAGCAGCATCAGGGGCCGAGGCTATGCAGCTGGGAACTGTGGCGAGCAGCCAGAGCATCAAGGCAGAGAGAAGGCAGTGTTTCCGGGGAGCTTTCCTTCAGTCTGGCGTCAGCAGTACAGAGAACAAAGTCATTCTACAACTAGTTCTACTTCCCAATGACCAGCAAGGACGTCGTCTTTTAAGACAGCCCTGTTCAAGAATGCCTATGTTCTCTGGGAGAGTTTGGTGATTTGTTACCAAAGGAAAAAGCAGGGTTTAGATTGAGAAACTAAAGCAGCCATTCTGTGACCACATGGGTAATTTGCATGTGTGTCTGTCAGAAAGGGTCAGTGCCGTCAGGCATGGTGGTGCATGCCTGTAGTCCCAGCCCTTGGCAGGATATTCTCTGAGTTATGCAATAAGACCCAGTCTTTAAAAATTCAAGGACTAGCAATGTAGGTCAGTGGTAGAGCTCTTGAAACCAATATGCATGGTTTCAGTTTCCATACAAAAGTCATCCTGTGTTACACACACACACACACACACACACACACACACACACACACGAGGCGGGGGCGGATTCAAAGGAGCAGCTACAGTGCTTCAGTGAAATGGCAGTGTTGGGTTGGGAGGGGGAGAGTGTTTTTCTCCACTAGTCCCAGTCATGAAAACTTTCCATATGTGGAGTAGCTAATCACTTAGTAAATATATTTTGAAGAGGGAAGATGTGTTAAAAATGTTCAGATAATAAAGATAAACATCTTCTGTTTCCCAGAGGTTGGTAGTCTAGTTAGCGTTTTTTGGCTGAATCAGAGCAGGACATACAAGGAAGAGCCGGATCCTGAAATGAGATATGTCTACCCATCATCAGAAGAGGGCAAATAGTAGGCCACAGAGTTCCTCTGCAGCCTCTGCAAGCACAGCCACTTCAGTGAACATGGTGCCTACACGGCAGGTGCCTTATGAAAGAGTATCCAGGCTTGAAGAATTGCAAAAGAGGAAGTTAGCAGGAAGAAGGTACAAATGGCTGCTTACCAGGCAGAAGGCTGGCTGGCGTTTGGACAGAAATGACAATCATTATCCTCTGAAAACAGCCATTGTCCACACTGCTATATGCTGTGGGACGGTCTGTATGTCAAATTGCTCTGATTGGTCAGTAAATTAAAACACTGATTGGCCAGTGGCCAGGCAGGAAGTATAGGCGGGACTAACAGAGAAGAGAACTGAGAGAACAGGAAGGTGGAGGGAGAGACTGCCAGCCGCCGCCATGACAAGCAGCATGTGAAGATGCCAGTAAGCCACGAGCCACGTGGCAAGGTATAGGTTTATAGAAATGGATTAATATAAGAACAGTTAGCAAGAAGCCTGCCACGGCCTTACAGTCTGTAAGCAATATAAGTCTCTGTGTGTTTACTTGGTTGGGTCTGAGCTGCTGCAGGATTGGCGGGTTAGAGAGATTTGTCCTGACTGTGGGCCAGGCAGGACCAGAAAAACTCTAGCCACAGCTATAGATCATTCCTATGTGGGACAGGAGCAGCTCACTGTGGCCAAACTGCACAGACATTGTCATTGCTGTGGCACATCTGTTTTCATTCCAGGAGTCTGAGGTGGGTACTTAGTAGTCATTGTGCACCTTTGCTGCATTTCTTCAATTACAGCCCAGGCACTGACGCTTTCAGACACAGACACTTCCCCAGTAGACAGCGTTTCCCAGGTGTCACATTTGTTGTTGCACAAATTAAAGCCATTCTGTTTATACGGCAGGGTGGAACACCCCTAGAAAAGCAGGCCTGGTTTCCTCCAGTCATCACCCCATGAGCTCGTGTACTCCGCCCTGTCTCTTTTCCATAAGTCAACATCACAGATGCGTCATCTCTAGATCCAGTGGCCCTTTCTAGGGAGTCAAACTCAGTAGTCAGGAAATCCTCAACACTGACAAAATCTGGAGTTTAACCTGAAAGGTAGAAGAGGGGGTTTGACCACTAAAGGTGTCTTGTCTTTTGTTGGTCTCGCTGAACAGGAATTCAAGCTACCATCCTTCTCCTGTGCTCTTACTAGTCCTGAGAAAAGGAAAACTTAAGTTCAGTTGGAATTTACAGAGTCTCATAACTGAACATTCTAGAAACTCTTGCTTCAAGTTCCACGAACAGCTCAAATGATGTTTCATTTATGGGCTCTGCTGCTTCTTTCCAGGTCACCGAGTATGTGCATGCATGCATGCATGCCCATGTGTGCCTGTATGTGTGTGTGCCTATGTGTTTGTGTATGTGTGTAAACCCATGTGTGTTCTTGTTATAATGATAGCTCTGCATGTTCCAAGCTCACACTTTCCCCCCCAACAGGAAAAGGCCAATGATGAAACATGGAGCTTTTGAGTTTGTTTTGCTCCATGTGCACACTCTGGCTCATACAGGGAGGTCTTTGGGGCTGTTGGTATGAGCTGCCCCATCTCCCCCAATCAGTACCAAGAAGGCATTTTCAAGGAGTAGGTTAAGGAGATCATAAAATACTGGCCCAAACCACAGCCAGTATTGACCTGATCCTGTTCCACTTATGAATCACTGGAGCACCTGATAAAGTGTATGGCTAGTCATCAGTGTTTGTGAAACTTTAGAAAATATTCACACCAAAGTATCTAATGTCCAGTACAATCTTTTGCTTAAAGAGATGACTTAATAAAGCCCATGTCTGAAATCTTCTTTTTGTATTTTTATTGAATTCTATGCCAAATTAATGAACTAGACACTGTGGTCCAGGTCATAACACTGCAGACTTTTTGTGAGTAATTGAGACTATTCCTATCAAATCAACTTAGATTTTGCCCTGATTTCTCCACCCTGATTTGCTAATTGGACTGAAGTTATTCCTGCGGCCTTTTACTGCTATCTCTTTTTCTTATTACACATTTTCCAAGTATGCTAATTTAGCTTTGTTCACTTTGAGGAAAGGAAATGAGCACTTTGTGAACAACTGTCTCCTGGAATTGGCTAACCTTTTATATGCCACTCAGTGGGAAATACAATACAGTTTGTAAGATATTGATCTCTAAAGAGACTTCAATTCTATTGTATAATTCTTTGAGTTTGAATGAAAATGACCTGTGCCATTTACATCATTCATACGGCAGCTAAAATTGCATGTGCTGTGCTTACATGACATTACTATATTGATCACAATTTTTTTTTCTATTTGTCTGTTGAGGTAAAGGAGGATGCCTTGTTTGGCATATGTCAGCTAGAAGGCTAATGAGAAGTTTCTGCCTCTGAAACATTAAACCTCCTTTAGACACTTTTTCCCTAGACTTCATTGTGATTGTGGAAAGGTGGCAGGCTTAAAAACATGCAGACATCTTCCATGGAGTAGAGCAGAGGTATAGTGCGAGCTAGGTCACTAACAGCAATGTGAGTGGTGCATTCCCTACACCACACTCTGCTAGAGAGAATGAGGACGTTTGGAGGGGCTCTAACAAAAACTCTTCCCTTTACATGCACGCTCTCTCTCTCTCTGTTCCCCCCTCCTCCTCTTCCTTTCATCTTTTATTTTATTGCGCAAAGATAAAGGACATTTTAAATATCCAAATGATCTAAATGTATAATGTCACTCCATTTGCACATGAAATCTGTTCCTGCTAAGAGAATAACGGAGAGAGATGTGACAGTGTGGGTGGCTCTGGTTCCTTTCCATGATCACACACCACCCCAGACTGAGCAGTGAGGATGAGAATCACAGCCTGTGCTTTCCTAGGATGGCCCAGTTCTGTCTGTGTCTCTTAACAGTTTGGGTATCATGCTGCTTTGAGCAGGGTTGCTCAATTTAAAAACAGTGGTATTTCAGATAACATGGCCCCAAAGACGAGGCAGACATCTGCCTGGTGTCGATGTGCAGGGCTAGTCAGTCATCTGTGGCAAAGGGAGAAGCTGCCTGCTCTGAGCTGGATGCTCAACAGCATCCTTCCAAGTGAACACACAGATTGTGTTCATTGTTATTTATGGTAAAATAGAGACATTTTCTAGACTGATTATGATATTTATAACCTTAATATCTCCTCTGTAGATATGCATCACCATCATCTTTTCCTGCTTGAAGATTTTAACATAAATGTTTATAAAACTCATCTAATAATTTCAAAGCAATGTGAATTTTTCCTGGGTTCTTTCTGGTTAGCAATTTAATAATATGCATCTACCATCTTTAAAAGATGCATTAAATTCATCCTGTCTACTTCTAGATATTTATTCAAGTGTAGTATTCTACAAGTAAGTAACAAAATACAAATACATATTAAAAAAGCTAATCTATAAAAATGATAGTTTTATAATGACTTCTCAAGATGAGAATGTTCTTACAACTTAGTGATCATAATGCTTGCTGAAATTAATAACACCCAATGCCTGTCAGTTGTTTGTGTGCCAGACATGTAGCAAACCCACATGTATTATTATAGAATAACACAAAATGTCAATATATTGGATGTATATGTATTTAAATATGTATGCAGTTTGTGATATATAAATATATTTGCTAGAAAATTCTACACTATGACAAAATGTAAGTAATGATTGTAGGTGGAGGGAGAAATTGTTTTTAAAATATTTTGTAGTTTTCATTTCTGCAAAATGAAGATACTATTTGGTCAGTTAATTACCAGTTCTCTATGCTGTTTGCCACATGTAGCAGTTTTAATGACGATGAATAAAACATGGAATTAAATAAAATCTCAGCCACAGTTCCATTTCTCAGGAGTTGCATGTGGCCGGTTCCTGCCAGATTGGACAGAGCAGATGGACAATTTCTGTCCACACAGCACTGCACTTCACATAGAGGCTGTAATCCTCAGCAGTTCCCTGTAGAAACACTGAACATCTTCATCAAACATCTGCTTGGCATAGATCTGTTTCTCTCTTCTGCGCTGGAGGCAGGCAGTGGGAATTGCCTGATCCCTATTGAGGGTCTGGAATGAGACTCTGAAATTGTGAACTCGCTTGAGCTGACCTGCTACACCATCTGTGCAAGCTGACAAGAGCGTCCTCACCTTTTTCTAAAGTGATTGATAACCCATTTGATCTGGGGATACCGACTTGTCTTTTTAATTAATGAGAATGATCAAAAGTCCCAGAAAGATGGACCAAAAGTCATAGTATGTCTCTTATTCCAGAGGTTTCCTCATAATCAAGAGCTTCTAACTAGGGTGATTCTTAAGCCCATTGAGTATTTTTATTTTCTTGTATACATTATATTTCTCTTTGGAAAATAGTTGCACAGTTTAGTGCCATCCCAAGGTCACCAGGCCATGGTAGACCCAACACCTGCCACAGCTCCTGGCTGTGGCGTCAGCTGCTTTAGTAGTGGTCTGAGTGTCCTTCAGCATCATTGTAGGGCACTTCTTGCCAGCTTCCTAGTAGTTGTAGGACATTTTTTGTGTGTGTGAGCATACCATATTTTCATCTTTATTTCATTTGTTTTTCTTCCTTCCCTCTTCTTTCTCTTTTCTGCTCTGTTTCTATATTTCCTTTCTTCCCCTGCTTTATTTCCTAATCTTTACAAGGCTGGTGTTTATCAGAAACATTACCTGGAGAGCTATATGTTTGTGACTATCTGATAAGAACCAGTACTGAGCTGGGTGGTGGCTGGGCTGCTTTTGACTGTAACAGGGATGTGTATTGCAAAGACCCATGAAAGATAGGTTTCATTTTAGTTTTCCTTCTAAATTCACAGTTGGAATTTTTACTGTCTTGTATATTTGAACCGGTTTTAAAATGCCATAATTCAAGCTGTATTAATGCAACCAGGGAACAAACTATTTTCAAAGGTAAATTTTATGCCCTTCTAATATTCTTTTCTGGGATTGGGTAAACTTTTCCTTAAAAGTGGATCACAGGAAAAAAAATCAAAGAAAATGGTGATGTCTGCTTCTACTCATCATCTTCCTGAGTGGGCTGTGCCTTGGATTCATCATGTGGAGAACCAGCGTCCAGTGAATTAGAATTATGCAAAATGGAAATTCCTCTTAACATAGATATGTTTAAATTGGCAGTTTGAACGTTTTCAAGGCCTTCGGAATCCATGCTCGGTTTGCTGTTTCTGTGTGTGTAGCCCAATGTTGTGATACGTTAACAAAAGACTTGGGTTGCAATATTTCATGACTGTTTGTAAAGGCAAATGCACTGAGTACCTGTAGTGATGTTCTAATTCCTCGCTACATGTGCTAAGATGTTCTAAGAAAATCTTACTGTGATGCTCAGATCCATTTTTTTTGTATTTATGGTACTAATACACTGAATACTTGTAGCATTTAGTTTACTGTTCAATAAGAACAATGCATTTGTTTTACCAGTTCAGAATTGAAACAATATTTTCAGTTATTTACAGAATCTGAAAATAGCGTTGGGTGGGCTTGAAATAAATGTATAAAGTGCCATTTGTAATTTGAAAGTGAAAACTTAAAACTAGATCACCCCTCCAACACACACACTCACACTCTCTCTCTCTGTCACTCACTCCATAAAAAGACATATAATTTTTATTGTACAAAAAGTCAGTTTTTCTAGCTATTCTTCTTACTTTTAAATTAAGCATGGGTTTTACTTGAAAAGAAATGTCATTTTAAACTTATTTTCTATAAAATGAACATGAATAAAACATTACTGACAGACCTCCCTCATCTTCCACTCTGAGCATCACTAATCATTTGGAGTGACTGTAATCTTTGTGGCATGTGATGTCTTTTTCTAAGGAAGTATCTCCCACTTAATGGGCTGTCTTTCCCAGCAGAGATCATGCAAAATCTTGATTTACTGTGGTATTTTTATCTCAATAAAGAAGCGGGTTAATTGATTTTAGAGTAACTGAAACTACATTGATGGTAAAATTAGAATCAATTAAGTTTAAAACTTTGTTTCTCATCCTGTGTTTTGGTAACTTACCAGCATGATGCCAGGATTTGCATCCTTTGCTCATTTCTCAGATGTTGCCTACAACTTTGGTTTGTAGAGAGAGAACAATGTACTACAACTGCTTAGTATAACTCTTTCCTGTTCATCTTTGGCTTGTGCCCTCATTGTAGAGAAAAAAATTTACCCACTCTTGGAAAGGCCTTCCTTCTTCCTCCCTTTCTCCCCATCCCCTTGCTTTCCTGAGTCAGGTCTCGCCGTGTAGATGAGTCTAGCCGCAAACTCACAATTCTCCCGCCTCTACCTTCTGCGTTCTAGAATTACAGACTTACACTGCCATGTGTCATGGAACTGGAACGAATGGGAAGTTCTGTGGATCTCCTCGGGGGTGGTAACACCATTCATGAGTCAGCTCCTCCCTCTGGACCTGGGATGGAAGATGCTGCAAGACTGAGAAGAGATAGTCTTTTTTTTTTTTTTTTTTTTGGTTTTTCGAGACAGGGTTTCTCTGTGTAGCTTTGCGCCTCTCCTGGAACTCACTTGGTAGACCAGGCTGGCCTCGAACTCACAGAGATCCGCCTGCCTCTGCCTCCCGAGTGCTGGGATTAAAGGCGTGCACCACCACCGCCCGGCGAAGAGATAGTCTTATTACCTTGCAGATGAGAGTCAGAGCAGTAGCCTGGATGTTCTCAGAGAGGGCCCCTTTAGCTTACAGTATTAATAGCATTACTGTGTGGAGATATAGAAATGCAAGCTGCAGGAAGGTGCGTTCTCCTTGGTGGTTTGCAAATTTTTGAGGCCAATATTGGTAGATTTTTCTCTTATCTTTGGGAGAGAAGAATGTATGTCTGAATTAATGGACATTGATTAAACTATTCAGGAGCCCATATTTATGTTACTCAGGTAAACTCATTTATCAAAAAAAAGATAGTTCTCCAGTGGTATGTACAAATACTTAAAAAAAAAAAAAAAAAAGAGCCAGACACAGTGAATAGTGATGATCAAGCCAATTATAAAACTACACATTCATATAAAGAATGTATAGATGAGGCTGTAGGTAACTGTTAATCTCACATAGATTTTAGAAGTGTAACTTAGGGAATGTGCTTTGACCACTCCTAACTTTAGACAATTTCTTAACCTCTTCTAGCCTACAGCTCTCCAATGTGTAAAACTGAAGTGATGGTGTAATCTAGGGCATCTGTAGTTCATTATCTGAAGAAGAAAGAAAGTTAAGTAACAAATTAGAGATGTTAATACCTGCAAATCTCCCGCCTTCTTCCATCTACTAGCCAAGCCTAGCCTTTGTGCATTGTAGCATGGTATGGTCAGCTACAAAGTTTACACTCAAGAACTGGGCAACTGCACTTGTTGTTGTTGTTTTAATAACAAAATATCTCATGATTTTGCATTGGCCCATAGCTATCCTTGGATACCTCCATCTGTGAGCCTCAGGTTAGACATGCCAGCAAGCTATTCATGCTTCATATAGGAGCCATGAACTGGAGAAAGTTTTATCTGTAAAAGGTTGGGAATATGCAGTGAGGAGTAAGAGGGGAGCCTGTGTGTCATGAGCTCAGTGCTGAAGTCCGAGTCGAGAGGCAGTTGTGACAGACAGACAGCAGGCCGTGGCTGTGGTCATCACAGAGCCAGTGAAGCTCAGTCTTCCAGAGGTAGGTAATCATCGGCAGAGCCTCAGACGCAGCCATCTAAATGTATCCCGAAGTTAGATCCAAAAAGAAGTATGCTTGAACCTTTGAGAATTCTTAACAACTTGAGTACTTTATGTTGTTAAAATGCGAAAAACATGAAGATTTTATATCATTTTGAAATCCCGCTTCTCATAGATGGGATTTTATTTTTGAGTATGTATACGTACTTGAACTCACAGCATTAAAGTCACTTGATAGCATTCAGTCACAGAATGTCTATTTACTATTTATGTAGTACTTTTGTATGGGTCAGCCATAATTTGGGTAGCCAGCCCTGTAATGCAGGTTTATCAGTGGATAATTGGGTTTTTCTTATTGTTGCTGCAGAATACCACCAATTTCTTCTCGTATACTTCTGTATATCAGAAACGTAACAGAGGTTTCAAAATAAGCAAAAATTTGTTATCTTTGCAGTACTGCATTCCAGCCTAAAGATGGGGAGAATCTATTTCTTTACCTCAACCTCACTGGCCTCATGCCTACCCCCTCCCTGTCTTCAGAGTTAGCAGTCATTGTCTTCATAGCCACATGCCCTCTGACTCCCTCTCTTCCTCTTGAACATGGGAAAACCCTGTGATTTGGTGAGGCCCACCTGGATAATTCAGGCTAATCTGTCTCAACACTGTGCCATCTGCTTAGCAGACTTGATTCTGTATAAAACTTTAATTCTTTTCTACCACCCAACGTAACATCATTACATTTAGGTGATGTGGAAATGGAAACTTGGGGGAGACCAGTATTGTATCTGTGGCACTGGGCTTTGTCACCAAAGTTCTATAAATAACACAGTAACAATGGCAATGAACTCATGAGTTTCCTTCTGCATCAGTCTTTAGTTACATCTCTGTTTCTTTAAGGTAAACAGATGGCCAACTTATTCCTGTAAATTGAAATATATATTCCATTTATTCATTCATCACATATAACCTCGGGTTTTTTTTTTATCCCTAATAATAACTTGATTTAGAACAACTTAATAATTTGCTTCCTGAGTTATTCTATAGACTGTAAAATGTTGCCCCCGGTTACTAATTGTAATGACCTGCGTAAATGGTCTTGATAAAATCGTGGAATACTTTCTCCCCTAAGCTAAATGGGCAGCAGGCCTTAGGCATTGAAGGCAGCCTGTCCAGGTGACACTGCTTCCTGTGTGACCTCCTAAGGTCACTGTGGCCACACTGTGGCTAAGCCAGTGCAGTCAGGGTTTTGTTGTGGTTCTTGCCCATCCCGACCTGGCTTGGTAGATGGGCCCAACAGCATTTCCAAGCACTGCACTGTAGAAGGCTACAGTAGAAGCCTGGGAGAGGGTCAGAGCTATGAGGAAGAAGCAGGCGCAAGCTGATCTTAAGGACCCTAAAATTAAAAGCAAGGAGATGGTTGATCACTGGTCTGTCCAAATGGCCACCCCACCCCATCCTCCTCTACATTTATCAGAAAGCCAGAAGAGGGTCTCAAGCAGTGGTGAGAGGAACCGTGCTTCTCTGCTCCAGGGTTAAGCTTTCTTTTCTTCACACAAGTGATGCTGTCTTTCCTCTGCCTTTGTGCCAAGAAGAAAAAAAAAAGTAAGAAACGTGTAAAAGGATATCAGAAAAATACAACAATGACCGTCAGTCACTACAGAACAATGTCAGTTTCCCAAGGAACTGTAATAATTAGCACAGGCTTTAGACTTGGTTATCAGAATAGAAGCGGCTGCAAGGAAAAGAATAGTGGGTCTTAAGAAAAACTCCGACTTAGATGTGTATTGGCACGTGGCTAGATTCTCACACGGGAGAGGCTGAGGCAATCGGAGTTCACGCAAGTTCCAAGGTCAGCCTTCTGTCTCTGAGCTGTAGGCTAACATGAGTTAGAGCGTAACTGTATCAAAATGAATAAGTAAATAACCCTGGATTGGAAGTCAGTTGAAGTGGGCATGCTGGAGCACACCTGTACTTCCAGCCCTTGCAAAGCAGAGGCCAGAAGATGGCTGCCATGTAGTGGAAGAGGCCATAGTGAACTAAACGGGTTCAAAGCCCGCTTAGAACCAGTATTGTATCTGTGGCACTGTGCTTTGTTGCCAAAGTTCTATAAATAACACAGTAACAATGGCAATGTGCTCGTGAGTTTCCTTTTGCATCAGTCTTTAGTTACATCCCTATTTCTTTAAGGTAAACAGATGGCCAACTTATTCCTGTAAATTGAAATATATATTCCATTTATTCATTCATCACATATAACTTCAGGTTTTCTATATCCCTAGTAATTACTTGATTTAGAAGGACTTAATAATTTGTTTCACAGAGTGAGTCATTAGCTCAAAACACCAAGAAGATCTAAGAAAACAAACAGTAAACAAAAACAATTCCTGCTCAGGATATGGTAATTCCTCAGCACACCATTTACTGTGATAATATGGAGGAAGTAGAGGGCTTCCTTCCCTCTGCGTTCAGTGTCTGTGGAAGGACTCCCCCTGCCCCCGTGAAGCCTATTTGAGGTATATCTTTGCTGACACTGAGTTCCCAGGGGAGAGGTAGGTTTCCCTGGCTTTAATCCTCTAGAAAAAGAAATTGAAAATGAAAAGACTTTTTACACAGAAAACCAAGAGGTTAATACGGAGCACGGACAAGCGTGTGTCGGTCTCACATGTGTGTATGCGAGTGAATCAAGCGGTCTCGGGCTTTTCTGTTTAAACATCAAAGAGCTCGGTGCTGTCAGCGTGCCCACACCAAACAGACAGCCTCATTTACTGTTTAATAATGCATGGGCATGTCAGCTTTCTCTTTGCAGTTCCTCTCCCCAGGGCTGTTGCAACTCAACTGGTTCCCGGGCTATTAAAAATTGATCCGCTTTCTTTCTCTGATATTTGGCGAAAGAGAAATAAAATTTATCCACAGTAGTTCAGAAGTCTTCCTTGATTTTAGACTCTCCTCATTTCAAACAAAGCTTAGGAGTGCTTAGGGATATAGAAAGGTAATAACGTAGAATAAACTTTAGAGATTTGGGGCGTGAGTGTAAGTGGGAGCTGAGCTCTGCTCAAGCATTGTTTGGATGAGTAAGTAGAGGAAGGGGGATGCTATAGCGCTGTGTTCAGCTTCCCAGCCAGGACCGTGCTGCTTAATTAAAGCCACCAATTATTTGTTTGGGTGGTAAGATAGGATGAAACTCTGTCCCCGTGTTCAAATACCACTTCGCCTTCTCTTTTGGCAGGTCGCTTTTGGGGCCTAGTGGTCTCCCTCAGTGGAATGTAAGTCCCCATTCATTTTTCCATCTTCCACTGTGCAGAAGAGACCCTGAAAATGCATTTTAATTGTATCAGATTGAGACATTTTGTTATTATTGCATTTTATTTCAAACACATTTGTGTCATCATGAACATCCCTGTGCCTTAATTGCTATTTTATATTTCAGAAAATACTGTTTGAATAAAGACAAACATACGTGTGTCCATTCCTTGTGTTTATTTCATGTTTGCTTTATTTACTTAATAGTGCATTTACATCAGTGTTGGGGGCCAAGGGTGCCTGAATATGTGGCATGTTCTAATCTATGAAATTTTGCTGCTTAATAGAAAATTGTAAGTAATATAGACCCATCATAGAAAATTAGGAACAGAGAGAAAAAAACCTTGCCTAAATAGAAACGGAATGCTTACCTTTTTTTAAATAGGTCAGCTCTGCTCTGCGTGTTTTCTCTCTGTCACATTATCTTCTGCATACTCTAGATCTGTTCTCTCAATTTGTGATTCCTTGGAGAGTTTGAGTCATAAGTAGTGTGTACTAAAGTATATAGTTTTGCATAATCGTATTTTTGTGAACATGTTCTAAAATGTTACTTTTATATAGAATCAAAAATTCTGGCAAACTTTTACTTACAAACTTTTGAGGCCATCACAGCTTAAGATAGTTTTTTTAAAAATCCCCTTTAATAGTCAGTGCTATGAGCACTGCTTTTCCCAGAGTAAATGTCATGACCTGCCCTTTTCTCAAACTCTTAAGACTCCTGAGAAGAAGTCTAAATAGACTGTCACCTTGCTCCCTCTTCTGTGTTCTAATGAGGTGGTAGGCAGACACAAGTTGAAGCTAAAGACAAAGTAAATGAAGGGAAATACAGTTTCTGTAACTGTTAGGATAAAAATCTCATAAATTATATATAGTCATTTTTAAAGTCCTGTCCTTGGGGGCTGGAGAGAGGGCTCAGTTGGTAAAGTGCTGGCCCTGCAAACATGAAGACTGGGTTCTGGTCCCCAGTACCCATGTAAAAACCAGATGCTACGAGGAAGTCAACTGGAGTGATGTAAACATTGGGTAAGGGGTGGAGACAGGCAGAGCCTGGAGTTTACTACTCAGCCTAGATTAATCAGTGAGCTTCAGGATCAGAGAGACCATGTTTTAATAAATAAGGTAGGGAATAATTAAAGAAGACATCTGACATCAACTTCTCTTCTCCACATACACACATGCACCTACACACACATTACACACCAATACAAACACATGCGTACCATGAAACACAGAGAAGTCCTGTTCTCAGACCAGGCAGATGGATACTGGGAATGCGGGTGAGCCAGTGACATAGAAAGGACTGTGGCTGGATGGAGACAGGGCAGCACTGGGTAACAGGTAGAAAAGCAAAGACCTTCAAGACAAAACCTCTACTCTCCCATCTCATCCTCTTCCTCAGGACTCTAATATCTGCAAACCTTCCGGATTGTTGAAGTATTTTTATTAATGCTATAAAATTATAATATTAACATATAAAAATGTTATTTTTAAAGGTTTAAATTTAGTTGAAAACCATTCCATTGTACACTTTAGAAAGGTAAAGCTTTGTGGTCCATGAATTATATGTGTCTATAGTGATAAACATAGGGAGAAGGCGTTTATGGTCACATCATCTCATTCATTTGCTTTGCATAAACATTTAGTAAATGCCTGTGAAGAATCCGCAGCCAGTGATAGCAGTTTCAAGAGTGAATCACACATGAACTATTCTTCTGGGAGTGTTAATTTAGTATAAGAAATAGGTGTATTTATTTAAGTAACTGTTATGTCAGAGAAAAGTGATCTGTCTTATCAGGGAGATACAAATAAATTTCTTACTCAACAAATGCAAGAGAGATGGCTAATATTAATCACCTGCAGATATTGAGTTCATAAGTGGGGGATGTGAGTGCTGACTGGAGTTCATGAAATATGAGGACTGATGGTCAATGAGTGTCCTTTAGATTACTACACTTCTCAGGATGACTCAGGATTACAGACCGTGATGAGTACCATGAAATTATTCTTCAGTGAGTGAGAAATTCCACAGCTTGGGGATTTTCAAGTACATTTTTTTTTTCTGTCGACCCCTTCAGCTGTTATCTGAAAATACAAGTGGACTAACTGGGCACAAATAGTTGTAGGTTGTGACATGAATATGAGAAGACAAAGGCAAAAGCTTGGAAGATAGTGATACAAAAATGATTGTTGAGGTGGGCTGGTGACAGAGTTTTCTAAGCTTCAACAGCCCCTGTAAAAATTTGTTGGAAATAGAAATTTCTTGATCCCAGACCTTGAGTTAACAAATGAAGAGATGGATGCAGCTGTTTGGGTGGCTGAACAGGCTGTGGGTCCTTCTGCAACACCCCATTCCTGAGAACTTGTGGTGACTGAACGGGAGTTAGTGATGGTGGGAAGAGTGGTCTATGGAAGAGGCTCCAGAGTTAAAGAATTGTGTGGCTGGAGATTGAGGTGTGGATCTGAGAGGGATTGGGAAAGTCTGGTCATGAGCTATTCTGTGTGACCCACCATACAGCTACACCCCTCTAAGAACCTGACAAAGACCGTGTGGAAAGAAAACTGTGAGTCAGGTCACAAATCTCTGTGGGATGATGTGACCAGAAAGTAAACAGAGTGTGAAGTGGGAAGAAAGGAAGATGGTGTCATCCCCCTCAGTTTACTTTTTACCTCCTTGGAGTCTGAGGAATACAGGACTTGAAGGAGAACAGCCAGGCCTCTAGATCCCAGGTCATCCGAAAGAATTTAAGTCCTGCATGTTGTTAGACTGCGTGAGAAATTGAAGCTTGATAGGCAAAGGGCATGCCCTCTTCTCTGACATGATTAGGACCCACATACTCCAGTTTTCTGGGACAGTTAAGGGGACATGCTGTAAGTGTACCCTAGACTGTTTATTTTCCATTGACCCTTAACAGCATGCTCATTGTTTTAACAGCTCTGTTGGTTGTATTGAGTAAACCATACCCATATCGTCTTTGAATTTCAGACTTAGGTTTCCTTCTAACCGAACAAGGGCTAAAATATGCCTGAGAAAAAACCCAGGACAAAAATCTCTCTGCTGCTTCATGTTTAGCTCTGGAGCGTTATGATGTCATGCAGAATTGTCTCCCCTTCATCCCCCCATTGCCTCTCCAAAGAATAGGGATCTATTCTTAATACAACTCACTTTTAGTGTTTGTATTTTATTGATTTATGGTTAAATTATATAACATACAAATGGGTTTGGATCAGTCACCCATATCTATTGCCACACATCTCTACAGTTGAGAGATGTGAGCCTAATGTCCAGTGTCCTGCATCTACTGGAAGAATGCTTTGTGGAAAAATTAGTAGATTATTCTATCAAATTGGTGAACTGAAGGTCGGATTAGAGAGCTTCTGCCTTGTTCTCAGTGAAAGGTGAAGGAGGGTCAGGCTAGTGAGGCAGGTATGTGCTCTTCCTGTGGTCTCCAGAGGAGAAATGTTAACAGGAGCTGCTAAGACAGAGGGACTTCTCTTTGGAAGCATCAGCGAATTGTAGAACGCCTTCAAACGTTGTCACATTTTTCCTTTGTTTGGCCCGAAGACTAATAAAAGTATTTAAACTTTGGAAGTTGTTATCATGTATTAAATATGATTATTAATTACTTGTTTCAAAGGTTACCCTGATACTTGGAGTATGGTTTGATTTAAGATTAACATGGTATATAGTTTACTGGTACATTAGCTTAGAACTCAGGTCTGATCTGATATAGGCACAATCTTAATTTCTAGTTTCCTGACTTTTATCTTTGGCTTTGTATCTTGCATCTATAATATTTTTGTACAGAATACATAAAATATCTTTGAAAGTTTTAAGTTTTAAAACAACTTTTTGTATCTTGATTAAAACACTTTTCCTCTTAAAGCTGTTGATTTGTTTTTCATAGATGTCCCTCCAATTTTGTTTCAATAGGAAAACACTTTTCAGTTAAAATAATCTCTCTCCTTTCTCTCTTTCCCTCTCTCTTTCCCTTCTGTCTCATTGCTGTTGTTGATGTCTTTGGGGTTTTTTTTTGGGGGGGGGGGTGAGAGGGTTCATTTGTTTTGAGGCAGCATCTTATTTTATAGCCCAGACTGTAATGATTGTACCCTATTAAACTTGCCTGGGGATTGGAGGACAGAGCCAACCATTAGATTAGACATAGAGGCCACACAGTGGTGGCACACACCCTTAATCCTATCATTCAGAAGGCAGAGATCTGTCTGGATCTCTGTGAGTTCAAGGCCACACTAGAAACAGCCAGGCAGTGGTGGCACACAACTTTAATCCCAGTACTGGGAAGCACACACACCTTTAATCCCAGGAAGTGACGTGGCTGGGCAGAGAAAGGTATATAAGGCATGAGGAAACAGGAACTAAGACAGTTCAGCTGAGACCCATGAGGGTGAGGACTCAGGATTTCAGTCAGAGGATTCGTGGAGTTGGTGAGGTAATAGATGGTGGCTTTGGCTTGCTCTGCTTCTCTGATCTTTCAGCTTTCATCCCAATATCTGGCTCTGGGTTTTTTTTTTATTAAAAGACCATCTACGATTCAAACAACTGTCTTCTCAAATGCTAGGGTTATCATCATGACATTATAAATTGTGTCTTTAGTACCCTCTTATATATGGGTTATAAAAATAGACTGGTTTTCTTAGGAGCTAATAAAAGATCCCAAAAATGAAACTTGAATGTGAATCTCCTAGGGCTTATAGTTGATCAGGTACTCTATAATTTGGTCTTTTCATTGACCAGACCACATTCAAGTCCAAACATAGTCCATGCAGTTGAGAAGCAGGTTAGCAGTGGTGATGACTAGTAGAAGTTTTCTATAATACTGGGACAACCAAGCCTGGTGCCATGTTATTGTATTTGTGACTAAATGTTTGCGGTTAACTTGACCTGCTTCAGACAGCTCTTACTGACAGGAAGTGCGTGTTTCATGTGCTTTGACTTACAGCAGTAACATTTTTATAGTTTCATGCTGGGAGAGTTTGTTTTTCATTTTCTAAGAAAGTTAATGCTATCATTTGATGGTAGATAAAGTTCACTGTATTCCTTTCTCTCTTTTACCAGTCATCCACATTGACTACAACAAGTGAGTTGGACTGTTAGCGTCTTTTATTTTATTTTTCAGGTTATAATATAATTGCATTTTCTCTTTTCCCTTTCCTCCCTCTAAGCCCTCCCACACACCCCTTCCCAGTGTCCTTCAAATCATGACCTCTTTTTTCCGCTCATTGTTATTGCATTCATAGATGTATTTGTATATACATACATATTCCTAAATATAACCTGTTCAGTGGGGTTTTATCTTTTTAAATTATAAGAATGCTTAATCATTTTTGATAGTCTGTGGTAAATCTAATTCACTCAATGAACCATTAATATATCTGTTTACTCTGCAAGCTTGACAGGTGTGGAAAAGACTGTGGCCTCAAGAAGCTGAATAATGGAGTTTTAAAAGCTCTTAAGGAATGCTTTGTGCACACATGGATTTAATATATGCATTCTGTTAAAAATATGACTACTTGTCCATATTCCTGCATTGCTTCTTCCAAGTTGCTGTATTTTTTAGAGCTGTTTTGCCTATTATTTCTAATTCAAGTTTGGAAGGCACATATCACATCTGAGACAGCAGTGCGCATGTTCAGGCCCCCACCTTTTCTGTTCTTATGCCTCTCCATGGAGTTAGGAAAGAGTCTTCTGTGGGCATAGGCAGTCCTGGGGCTTCTCCTTCACTGGAGGAAGAGATGGTGTGTATAAGATGACTGAAGGTGGTCTAGGGAGCTTTTGAAGATCATGCTTTATCTGACTCATGTTAGGAGATGAATTGGAAATGAATCCTGCTTCAAGTCTAAATGTGAATGCCTCCTCCGTTTCTATGTCCTTACGTTTTCAATGAAGACAACCCAGGCCTTTGAAAATTCAAACTATTGCATAAATGTTCAGAAGGTAGTAAGTTGAGTGGTAGCCATAAAATGGTCACTGAAATAAGAACAACGGTATGTTGTTTGCAGGAACAATCATATTAAACAAATGAAGCTAGTCTCCTAGAGACAAACTACTGCATGTTTCCCCTCATTTGTGTTCCTAGATAAATATGTCCTGTAATAATACGCAGATAATAAAATCATGTGTGTGTATGTGACATGAAGGAAGTGGAAGAGCCCAGGGAGCAAAGAGAACTAATAGAGTTGAGAAAGGGATTGGCCTGGGCAGTGTCCACTCAGAGTTCACTGCATCCTTGTATGAGAACGTCCTGAGAGGACCCAGTATGCTATACAAAGAAAGTACACTAGTGAAAATGAAAAATATTTTTTTAAGTTGGTTCAGGTCATAATTCATGAAAACAGCATTTACACATATTTAAACATTAACTATGCAGCTGGAGAGGTGGCTCAGAGGTTAAGAGCACTGGCTGCTCTTCCAGAGGTCCTAAGTTCAATTCCCAGCAACCACATAGTGACTCCCAACCATCAATAATGAAATCTGATGCCCTCTTCTGGCATACAAGCATACTGTATATATAGTAAATATGTGTTTAGTAATTTATCTATTTCTTAGAGATTTTTCAATTTCTTATAAAACTTTTCCAACTCCCTAGGATTTCAAATTATATTCTCTATATTATATTAGAATCTCTTGATCTTTGTCTATTTTCATCACTCCCTTCTTAGAGTAATGTTTGCTAGGGGTTTGCCAATCTTCATTTTTCAACTCTGGATGATGTTATGTTTTGTTCTTTTAGTCTCTATTCCACTAATTTCTGCCCTAATTTTTATTACTTCCTGCCATCTACTACTTTTGGCATAGACTTCTTTTATGTAGAACCTTCTGATACATCATTAGGTATTTATTGAGATCTCTCTGATTTTTGTAATGCAGAGACTCATAATTATAAACTTTAGTGATTTCTAAAAGGTTCTTATTTTTGGAATTTTTCATTTGTCTGCCTGCTTTTGCCAGTGATCTACTGGTCATTTAAGAATGTGATGTTCAGTTTCCAGGTCTTTGCGCTGAATTTGTCAACTTGCTTGTAGAGATGGTTCCCTGGGCTGATGAGAAGATACATATCTGTCTATGGAGTGGACTGTTCTGTAGTTATCTATTAAGTCCATTTGACTTACAGTAAGGTTTAACTCTTGAGATTTCAGTTTGCATGATAGATGAGAAGAGAGTATTGAGCTCACTTCTATTTTGTAACTGGAGCTTCTAACCCTTTTTAATGAAATTGGGAACCCCAGTCTTCATTTCATATATTTAACAACTGTTGTGTCTTTGTGATGAATTGTTCCTTTATGAGTATACAGGGGCCTTTTTAAATCTCTTCTATTAATTTTTACTTGGGGTCCACTTTATTGGAAGTCAGAATATCGATGGCAGCTTGTTTTCAGCTTCCATTTGCTTGCTAAGGTAGCTGACTTCCCTTGACTTGTGTGTGTGTGTGTGTGTGTGTGTGTGTGTGTGTGTGTGTGTGTATGTGTTTGTGTTTGCCAGTGAAATGTGTTTCTTGGAGAGAACAGACAGTTGAGTCTTATATTTAATTCAGCCAGCCAATCTGCATATTTCTATTGGTGAGTGGAAGTTATTTGAATTTAAGTTATAATTAAGAAAGTTTACTAATTTTTGTAAGTTTAAGTTCTTTTAATAGCTGGCTACATTGCCCTTTGTTCTTCATTTCTACTCTACTGATGTTAGTGGGTTTCTAGTTCACTGTGTTGGGCGTAGTGGGCTCTTTCTCATCTGTCCTTTACTCATATATTCTTCCCATAATGTTTTTTTTCTTTTCTCTGTACCCATGATCAAAAATGCCTTTTTTTCCTGCTTTGTTCCTTTAGTATCTTACTGACATTACTCTCCAGGTCCTGAATGATCTCCTTACTTTATTCATCTGCTTGTTTGAGGTCATTGATCTTTTTTTGTCAATTTTGAGATCTTAATCTGTCTTTTTATCTATTTCTGCATCATTGAAATCAGC
Organism: Peromyscus attwateri; assembly: GCA_902168425.1. Classification (NCBI taxonomy): domain Eukaryota; kingdom Metazoa; phylum Chordata; class Mammalia; order Rodentia; family Cricetidae; genus Peromyscus; species Peromyscus attwateri. Next base: position 816 of record CABHPP010074442.1, on the reverse strand, counting down.
AGGTGAGGTGTTATGGATTTTGGAGGATCCATGTTGCCAATAACACTTTAGATGAGAAGTCTCCTCCTCCCCTGCCCTGTAACCACCTAACTGGAGCTGTTCTCAGCAAGGCTTTCTTCTTGACACTTCTTGGCACTTTACAATTGTCCTACTGCTGCCCTTTCAGGTTTCTGATGTTCACCCTCTTTCCTTTATTGAATTGGACTCTTTCTTTCTTGGTACCTCTGTTTCACTGGGTCAGACAGAGGCAGTTTCTAGCCTGTCATCTTACCCAGAAGTCCCCCAGAGCAGTCCACTCACCGAACACATGTCTTCTTGTGATTTCTCTTCCAATTCTATTTGATTTTTCCATTGCCTGTAAGACAGAACCCAACCATAAATGCATTTGGGAGGTGCTCTGTAGCTGGAGTTTTCTCCAGTCCTGCCTGGCCCATGGTCAGGACAAATTTCTCTCACCCGCCAGTCCCACAGCCACTCAGACTCAACTGAGTAAACACACAGAGACTTATATTGCTTACAAACTGTATGGCCATGGCAGGCTTCTTGCTATCTAATTCTTCTATCTTAAGTTAACCCATGTCTATTAGTCTATAAGTTACCACATGGCTTGTGGCCTTCCGGTACCTTACATCTTGCTTGTAATGGCAGCGTCTCTCTGACTCAGCCTTCCACTTCCCAGAATTCTCCTCTCTCCTTGTCCTGCCTATACTTCCTGCCTGGCTACTGGCCAATCAGTGTATTATTTATTAACCAATCAGAGCAACACATTTAACATACAGAACATCCCACAGCACTGCTCACTGTGTGTTGGGGGGG
>CABHPP010074440.1:17763-65879 GCA_902168425.1 Peromyscus attwateri | reverse complement strand
GTGTGTGTGTGTGTGTGTGTGTGTGTGTGTGTGTGTGTGTGTGTATGGTGTGTGTAATTTTATAGTCTAATGCTTAAAAATAAAGAACACAAAAACTGTATTATGGCTTCATGATTATTGCCTCAAATAAGCTTTTAAGGTGACAAATACTACTGGTCCTCAGTGTCATTGACTCCAAGATGCTGCCCATCAAATAGGATTATGAAGAGCTGGAGACCCCTCTCCAGTTACTGTACCATGATGCAGCTGTGATTAGAAACACTCTAGCACTTTGCATTTCTTCCTGTCTTTTAGAAACCTATCTTATTCACCTCATGTGAAGGGCTAGTAAACAAGAGTAATCTGAAGAAAATCAAGAGTGAAGGGCACAAGAAAGGAGTTTTCCTTCCTATAATCTACCCATTTATTTGAGAGACAGACAGAATTAAGGCTACCAACATGGGCTGGAAAGCTGTGCCAGTCAGGCAGAGGGGAGTCCATGGATGCTCAGTGAGCCTGGCACAGCAACAGAGCCATTAAAGAGGATGGGGAAGCAGGATGCTTGTCTGTGGGGTGGCTGTCACCGAGGTGATGGTATCACTAGAATTTCTGTCACCAGCTACACAGTGCTGTAGACTGGGTGAGTTTTCAGGAAAGGTTTATTTCATGTCCCAGTCTGGTAAATCTAAGGTCAAGATGCCACATCTAGCAAAGTTCCAAAGTGGTGTAGGTTATTGAAGGAGAAATTGGGAGCCTGATTGAATGAGGGTTCCTGGGCCTCTTCCTCCCATCCTGTCTGTCTCTGTTTCTGTCTCTCCCTCTCTCTCTCTCTCTCCCTCTCTCAGAGGTTTAGATAACACTTCTCTGAGCAGAGACTGAGACAGTGATTTTATTCATATATATACATATGTATACATGTATATATATATTTAATTTTGCTGTTTTTTTGTCGTCATTGTTGCTGTTGACTGGACACAAGTTAGAGTCATATGGGATGAAGGAATCTCAATCGAGCAATTACCTCTGTCAGTTTGAACTGTAGGCAGGTCTGTGGATATTTTTTCCATCAATGATTGATGGGGGAGGGTCCAGTTAGCTAATGATGATGCCATTCCTGGGCTGGTGGTCTATATAAGAAAGCAAGAGCATGAGCAATCCATGGGAAGCAAGCCTGTAAGCAGAACCCCTTGATGGCCTCTACATCACATCCTGCCTCCAGGTTCCTGCCTCAAATTCCTTCCCTGACTTACCTCCATGATGGTGTACCCATAAGCCAAATGAACCCTTTCCTTAACCATCCTGTACCCCTACTCCCATTGGTTGATTTTGTCAGTGTTTTATCACATCAGCAAAAAGGGAACTAAGGCAGAAAGAATGGGGTTTTGCTTTGCTGGACTTGACCATGCTGTTTGAGAGAGTGTCTTAGTTAGGGTTTCTATTGCTGTGGTGATGAAATGAAATACCATGACAAAAGCCAAGTTGGGAGGAAAGGGTGTCTTTGGCTTACATTTCCAGATTATATCTGAGGAAGTCAGGACAGGAACTCAAACAGGGCAGGAACCTGGAGGCAGGAACTTACTGGCTTGCTCCCCCTGGCTTGTTTAGCTTGCTTTCTTATAGAACCCAGGACCACCAGCCTAGGGATGGCACCACCCACAACAGGCTGGGTCTTCCCCCATAAATAACTGATTAAGAAAATGCCCCACAGCCATACCTTGTAGATGCATTTTCTCAATTGAGTTTCCATCCTTTCAGATAACTCTATCTTGTGTCAAATTGACATAGAACTAGCCAGTGCAGGGAGTATTGTGAAAGGCTTTGGAACTTTGATCTGAACTCAGAGCTTAATGAGCAACAGCAGAAGCTCAGAATATACAATTGTTCAGAGAGGCACACATGATTGAGGCCTAGCTTGTGAAGGCTCAGTGGTAAGCGAAGACTCTGTCAGGGCTGTTCATGTGCTATTTTGTATTAACCATCTGTGGAGGTGAAACCTGTGCTTCAATGGGACTATAGGCACTTGTCAGAAAAGATAGAAGAATCACCTGTGAATAATAAGATGCCAGCATCATTGAGGTCAAGTTTTTTCATAAGTATTTCAAGGTCAGCACAAAGAAGCTGTGGTCCAGAGAGGGATGAGGCAGCAACTTGGTAGATACTATGCCCCCTATGGTACTGGTTTAAAGGCATAAAGAGGTCATGGTGTGTAGCTGAGACTTGTCACTATGTGGCAGGGTCAGCATCTCTCTGAATAGAGGCCAGAATGGCCACTGATAGAGGGGCAGTCTCCATTTCCATAGAGACCCCAGCAAAAGGGAGATGCCAGAGTCACAAGACAACCCCAAAGTCAAGGTTTAGAGGTAAGTCAACCTGAGCTTGCATGATAGGCTGTGTCTGTTGCAGAAAGGAGAGATGGAGAGCACCAAATCAACCCAGCCTCTCTGAAGCCCAGAAGACCATCATTGAGTTCCAGATGTTTCACAGTGGGCTGTTTATGCTATTAGGTTCATTTTTGTTTGATCAGATTGTAACTGAGTCCTGGTTCTTCTGTCTTAGACAAGGAATGTATGTAAATTAATATCACCATCATCACCATCATCATCATCATCATCATCATCATCATTATTATTACTTTACAGAAGAGTCATAGTTAAGAGATTTAAAAATCCATGGGTTTTTAAGAAGACATTGAACTTTTAAAGTGTTCAAATTTCAAAGTTGGACTGTGTTTTATGTTGTGATATTAATTGCCTGACCTGGGGCAGTGGAAAGCCAGTGTGCATGCTGGGGTAGTCATGGGAGGAAGACAGAATCTGCTTCTAGAAGACACCCACAGTCCTCTGTTTTAGTGTCTTAGTTTCCCCAGGTCTCTGTGTTGTTCACATTTCTCCAAGCATGCAACAACCGACACTTTGGAAATGGCTAGAAATGAAATCTGAAGAGTGTTTTGATTTTATGTTGAGATTTCCTAGGATTTTATTGCCAGACAATTTTTCAAGGAAAAAAGACTTTTGCTTTCCACTTGTGTATTTCTTTGTCTTGCCTGAATGAGCAGCCTGGAACCTTATTACAAGGTTGGTTGGGAATGGGCACTATCTATGGCTTCTTTATTCTCAAGCTGAAGAGGAAGGAATTCTGATTTTGGTCGAGAGTGTGATTTCAGCTCTAAGTTTTCCATGGTGACCTTTATTGGGTCAAGGATGTAGTGATCTATTTTTTTCTTTAACACAAACAGATACAAGATTCTGTGAAAACTCTTTTCTGCATCTATAGAGATTATCTTGGCTTACCTGCTTAATTTGCTAATATAATGTGTTAATACATTGCTTTCTAATGTATCGATATCAGATTCGGTGCTAAAATTAAGGCATCCTGTCTTTTTACAGTGTTGTGGAAGGAAAGGGAGTCTCATGCATGCCAGACAAGCATCTGCCTGTGGGCCATGAGCACCACCTGACATTATTTTGCTTCCGTGTTGTTAGATTTCACTTTCTAAAACTTTGCACATCTCTGACACACAGTTTCATGATGTATAATCCTATAAGGATTTTGTCTGGTTGTACTGTCACAGTAATGCTTACCATATAAAAATTAATTGGGAAATCTTTCCCCTAGAATATTCTAGAACAGTTTGTGCATACTTGGTAATGGTTTTTTCTTAAATGCTGAGGAGATTTACCAATGAAGCCACCAGGAGAGGGGTTTTCTCAAGAAAGGTCTTCAGCCACTGACTCAACAGTCCCTTCTCCTTTTGTTAACTGTTTATAGTTTATATCTTTCAGAGGATTTTAAATTTTCATTCAAGTTGACAAAACATACTGACACAAAACTTTCCATAGTATATTCTACAGTTTTACCTTGAGTTTTTCAAATGTGTCCAATTAACATTTCTATACATAGTAATTTTCATTTTTTAATTAGCATATAACATATTAGGTTTTGTTGTGGAGTTTTCAATCATAGTCCATTTTGTGTTGAATCTCCTGTCTTTGTCTACATCTGTTCTTCAATACCCCTTTGTACCTTCCCTCTCAGAGGACTTGTGTTTTCATGTTGCAGTGTTATATTACTACCATTTTTTTCTCTGGGCAACTCTTGATCTGCCTTTGTGGTTCCCTTTCTAGTTTTATAACTATACACACACACACACACACACACACACATGCATGTAAGGGAGAACATGTAGATTTTTCCTTCTGAGTCTGGATTATCTTGCTTAATGTAATCATATCCGATGGCTTCCATTTTCCTGCAGTTTTGATAATTTCACTTTTCTTTATGGATTCATAAAATTCCACTATGTGTGTATACCATATTTCAAATACTAAACTTATTTATATTTTATTTTATAGATATGAGCATTTTGCTTGCTTGTATGTATTTATACCATGTATATGTCCGCTGCCTTCAGAACTCAGAAAGAGGGTGTCAGATCCTCTGGAACTGGAGTTGCAGATGGTTGTGAGTTACCATGTGGATGCTGGGAACTGAAAACCCATGAGCTGTGCAAGAGCAACTTGTGCTTTTAATTACTGAGCCATCTTTCCAGCCCCTGACCACATTTCCAAATATCCATTCTTTGGGATATGGGTATCTGTGTTGATTCCATTTCAGAATCTTTTAAATCAATAGTGGTATCACAGCTCAGTTTCCTTTTATTCACATTTTCTGTTTTGATTTAGTGATTTGACAAGTGATGTGATTGATCCTCCAACATGGCAGTAACACTGCTTTCCCTGAGTTTTCTCTGCTTCTTTGGCTGCAGTTTTGTAGATTGGGTCAACATTTGCTCACTGATTCTTCTTGTTTGCCCCCACCCTTTAAACCATGAGATGTCTGCTGTTCTCTTGTCTCACTCATTTCATAGTTGAGTTGGTCAATGATCTAAGATCCTTTTTCTTTGCCTTTCTCTGTTACCATTCTTTATGTTGTCCTATATAGTGTGTATATATATCTTTCTCTCTGGTGCATGTGCATGCAGGCAAAACACTCACATACATTTGTAAATTTATTAATACTACATTATTGCTAAGAATATATTAGTTCCTACTAAGCATCTCTTCTAAGTTACCTTGAAAAGAATGTTTTTTTTTTCTATAAAAACATGTTGTTTCCAGTGCTAGGAGTAACAGAGGGTTATGCATTCCCATATAGTTCTGTACCACCCACCACCTCTGTCCCTATTTCCAGTTTTCAGTAATATTTCCCATTCTGAAATCACACTCATTAATACTGAAGTGTCTCATTGGAAACATCTTTAAGCACTGGGAATCTGTCAAGCTTATGGTAATAGATAGGGCTTCAGAATTGCTCAGTTTTTGTTAGACAACTTTACTTCATTATTGGCAACAAATATAATGTTTTTTGAAGTTAAAGATACATTTTAATGAAAATTTCTGATGAAAAGTATAATCTTATCAATCACCGTTTGTCAGTCATCCAGATAAAGAGGCACTCAGTGGATAGGCAATCAGCCACTGGCTCGGATGTCAATCACATATGTATTTGTCCTCATGACTGACACCCCTGAGATCTCAATCTGCACTGGAGAGGCACTGTGGATTCAAAGGATATATACAGTAAAATCCCAAACTATTCTTGCTTTATGGGGGACTTTCTTAGGTGGCCTTGGCCTTTTCTGTGTAAGGCACATTGTCCTTGCTTGAGTGCTACATTCACCATCTGGCAACACAATAGAAAGATCCTGTTACAACTTTTTGTTGATTTACAAGAGCTTTGATTTTACAGATCCCCTGAAAGGGTCTTTATTCAAGGATCAATGGGTCACTCCATGAAAAGAGATGCCTAGGCCTACAAGCTGGGTCTCTACAGTCCAGGACTGAAAAGTCACTGTTCAGAGGTGTGTTCCATTGTAAGGAAAGTTGGGTAGAATTGAATTGAAGGTCATCGGTACCCTGAGTTGTCATTGTACAGTGACCACTGGCGTCAGATGCACATGACCTGTATTTATTGATGATACTTGCTGTTTTCCATGCGTCTGGAGAACCCATGTGTGTTCACACACAAACTGATGCACCCTGGCCCAGAAAAGATGCCTTGAGTCTTGGATGAAGTGAGATGTGAAGTCAGCTAGTCCACAGGTTTCCTACCCTGCTGATTTTTACAACAGAAAGGGGATATTTTTCATTATTTTATAATTTTAGCAGCTCTTTTAGTGGAAATCAGTTCAGTTCTTTCTAAATTCTTATAACCAATACTAATGACTATTATATAATACAGATGAATGCCTGATGTGGTCAAGATGAGCTGGACTCAATTGTAGCTGATGCTACTATAATTATATGTAATTTGGAGCTGCTTTTTGTTTGAAGAGGGCTTACTTTATTAAGTTGATAAAGTATCTGCCTTCTAGTTTTGTTTGAATTATTATTGTTTCCCTGGAAACCTTTGTGGTTTTCTTAAGGCAATCTAAATATTAATTCCAGGGTTATCAATAAATTATTCAGTTAATGGAGCCTAACACAAAGCTTTCCTGTTTGAATTAAGTCTGTGGGAGGAAAGTTTCCAAAGTATTTGTTAGCATTGACCACTGTCTAAAAGACAAAGCATATTCATTAAAAGCGAGGAATTATGAGTAAGATTGATGTAGGAAAGAAGGTGCTATATTAGGGGAGGATCCTGGCCTCTATTGTCTGTGTAGTTCCCGTCCTGAGGAGAACATACCTCCTCTGTGTGCACAAGTGCAATTATCATTACTTTTTAAAATAATTTCATTTTCACTGATGGGAATTTGACCTGGGCCTTCATGTCTTCTAAGCAAGGACTCTACCAACTGCACTACACCCAGCTCCCAGCCGCACCCCCACTCTTTCCCTCATTGCTGGGCTAGAACTTAGAACTCTGCATATGCTAGGCAAGCACCCTATCATGGCCTTCATCCATAGTCCCTGGATGCTATTATTGTTATTGTTTATTTGTTTTTAACTTATTTGTTTGATTTTTTGCTTTGAGATTAAATCTTGATGTTAAGCCCAAACTAGTCTCAAACTCATCACTCACCTGTCTCAGCCTCTGCAGTACTGGGATGTGTATAAACTCCCTAAGCTAGCTCAGTGAATAGGTTATTTCAGAATAAGTCAAGTTAACATGCAACTATTAGGGTGAGCCTTGATTTTTGCTGTTTTGTTTTTGAGATAGGGTCTGGGTGTAAAGGCCAGATTGGCCTTGAACTCGTAGTTACTCTCATGCCTCAGCCTCTCAAAGTGCTGAGATTAGGTGTCCCTGCTACTATACTCTATCTTTCTGTGCATGTTTCTTCTTCTTCTTCTTCTTCTTCTTCTTCTTCTTCTTCTTCTTCTTCTGAGATTCTTCTTCTCCTTCTCCTCCTCCTCCTTCCCCTCCTCCTCCTCTTCCTCCTCCTCCTCCTCCTCCTCCTCCTCCTCCTCCTCCTCCTCCTCCTTCTTCTTCTGTTGTAGCAGAGATGAAATGATACCTTGGGACTCAGGCAAGGCAAGGACTCTACCACTAAGGTAGAGCCCCAGCCCTTACAAATAGAATCTTTAAACTTTAAGGATTGTTGTGGCAAGATCATGTCTTATCTAGGACTTGCTGCTGGATCTTGATGATGGCAAGCCTCTATCAACATTAGTTCTTTCTAAACAATGATGACTATAGTGACTACATTTTCTTTTTCATAGTGACCTTGATGGACCACTGTGTCCCACAGGTATAAATTTCATAAAGGAGTTCCTACCTTCAGCCCTGTATCCCAAGCAACAAACATACTTACTACTGAAAGGGAAGGGTTACTGAAAGCTGTTGTGACTGCCACCTGACCAGGGCTTTATGTTCCCATGCACAGTGGGACAGGTTATTTGTGTATATGGTTCCTAATCTAAATATTAGAAAATGTTTATCACAGGTAAAAGAAGGAAAATTGAACAAAGGGATCTCCCTGAATCCTCTGAGCCCACAGCTCCTCAGCAACTCCAGTACTTCACCTAGGGAACTCTCCTGAACACCACTCTGGGCTGCCTGGAACCAGATTCCTGAGCTCACAATCCAGCATAATCACCATTCCTCAGTTTCTGTCTCCTGTTTTAATTTCAGAGTCCCACAGTTACCCAGCATGGCTGTCTGTAGCTCCTCACAGCCTGGCCCACACCCCCTGTATCCATGACTCTTGCCACATGTAGTATAGAGACAGCTCACATGGGGAGAGACAAGGATCTCAGAGTCACAAAATTGCAAAATACCACCATGCTTTTCTTAGGATGGCTGTTCATTTTGTAAAATGGAACACGGCTCTGTGCAGGCTCCTGCCCTCCCTCCCCACTCAGCTATTCCCCCCCCACCATGATTCAAAGTACTGTTACCCCAGCTCTCTACAGCCTACCCAGCCAGCCTTCCCAGCATCTGCGTGCCCATGACACTTACTTGTGTTGCTAGAGTTTTGTTAAATCATGAGGTCCCGAAGGGAAGGGGACAGGCCTTATTGATTTTATCTCTTATTGCTGTGCCCAAGTCATGGTAGACACTTTTATTTTCTGTTGAATTGGATTAAACCGAAGCTAACAAGCCTATCCCTAGGGATATGTGATCACAGCCTCATTAGTACGGTGTTAAGCCAATTAAGTTAGCCACTGCTGGTCAGGGAATGGATTAATGATTCTTTAGGAAAAAAAACAAACAAACAAACAAAAAAAAAAAAACTATGACCTATACTAGAAAAGAAGTTTGGAGATTGGCAGAGTGAAGTTATGACCCAAAGGTCATATATGATTTAGAACTGATGGGAATGTGTTGACGTGCTAATAATTTCTCTTCCAATACATAAGCGCTACTTTAACCCCATGGTATAACTTGGAGTCTTCCCGTTATTTTGTAACTGTTCTTTACAAAGTTGCCTATAGCAGATGGGATCTGTTGCTATCAGATGGAAGGAGAAACTGAGGCATGTAAAGGAGAACTGGCATGGTCCATGAGAATGAAACAAGTCAACCCCCTTTTTGATGAGATGTTGGTCACTTCCGTGGCCAGAGAAGGCTGTGTTCCTTTCCATGTGGCCTAGAGTAACTCCGGCATTGCCATGACGTTCTCTTCCCTCTGCACCTCTGTAAAGAACCCACAGAGTCTCTCAGCCAGGGGACATGTTCGGCATTCTTCCAATGAACACTGATTCCCACTAAATCTGTCCCTGAATTATTTTTAAGGAGGGGGGTGGGGGGTGAGAGAAGTGCCACTGTGCTGTGAGCCAAAGTCCTCATGTTCCTGTTGTTTGGGTGTCCAGTGGGACGCTATGTTCCCCCTCCAGGAAGTGAATCTGGAGAGGCAAAAACAGGACTTAGTGTCGCTTTTGTTTGTTTTTGAGACAGCCTTGTTGTGTGTTTCTAGCTGGCCTTGAACTTGCAGGGATCCTCCTATTTCATCATCTCAGTGTTGGGGTTATAGGCATGAAACCCTTTGCCCAGGTTAAGGCCTTGGCTCTGTATAAACAGGCGTAATTTTGTTACCTCTCCTACTTGTTAATCTATTGATTCTTTTGATGTCTTCCCATTTTAACTCCTCATAAGGGAAAATTCAGTTGTATCCTCTATCAGATAGGAGCAGAACGCACAGACGAATCTCTGTCTGCTATGTAATCATGATTGTCCCTTTAGAGCCTCTGTGTTCCTGTGACTGTACCCTCCCTACCCTCCCAACAGAGCGAAGGGATGTGGCTTCCTATCTGACCTTATGATACAAGCCCTGTGTCCTTTGCTCCCATTCAGGGCCCTACCCTGCTGGGCCACCTGAGGATGACCCTTCATCCTTCTTTACCTCTCCTACACTCTCCGGGTCCATTCTAGCACTGGCCACCATTGACAAGTCTAAGTGTGCTTTTGTTTACAAGTTTAACTAGCATGGTGTAGGCTTCTCTCCCCTAACAAGGGTGTAACCTCCATAAAGAGGACAGCTTTGTCATTCATTATCACTTTCTCAGTGTGGAACCTAGCGTGGGGCTCACAGTGAACATTTGGTAATTACTTATTAAATCATTCACTTTCACTTTTAAACGAGTTACATATTTACATATTGTAAGGCAGTGATAAATGTCAGCACAGGATGCAGGCTTTTTATCCATGGGTAATTTTTCAGGACTATCTTTATTCTGTATGAGAGAGCCTCTATGTGGATACACAGAGATGGGCCTCTGCACCTGCGTGCTGCCTGCAGATTATTTACATACAGCATTGTTCATCTTAATAACAAGAGGGGAAAGGATAATGCTATACTGTCATTAAAGGACATTGATAGTTCAGTCTACTTTTCCATTATCTTTATCAATTAAAAAATCAACTTACTAGTAAAAGAAGACTCTTACAGGTTACAATTAAGACTATTTTCAAAGCTTAATAAAACTCGGAAGCCTTGGGTTAGTTCATGTCTGGACCGGGCTCTGCTTGGAAGAGATTTGCCTCCTTTTCTCTCTTCCATCTTCACTCAGTGTTTGAAAGTAGGACTCAGTCAAAGAGCTGTCCTTATTTTTCAAAACTCAAGTGTTATTGCTCCAGCCACTGCCTATGTCAGCAAATGGTTTCTTTGCTACTCTGTTAACTAGTGGAACAGAAAAGGAAGTGATGTGGGGCCTGGCTCATCATTCTGTGCAAATAGAACCAGGTCGGTAGAGTTGTCTGTAGACTTTAAAATCTGTTTTTGAGTCTGCAACAAGAATGCCCCTTTCCTGCTCCAAAATGTCTTCAGGATTAGAAAATAATTGAAGGATACAACACATTTCTATGGCCTCCCTGGGAGGCAAGCATGTAGCTTTCTAGAAACTTGCGGTTGCTAAGAAACAAAACAAGCCTAGGGAAAGCATTTGCCAAAGATTACTGTTCCTCTGAAGAGTGACAGTCCATCTTTAAGGACTGCTTGGAGAGGTACCATTGCCATGTTGTCCTCCTTGCCCTGGGAAACCTTTGTGTATCTCTAACAAAGGGCGCATTGAGAATGTTTCAGATGTAATTCATCTGTCAAAGGCTGCTCCAGTGACTGAGGGTGAGGAGATTCTCAGACGTTCTTCGCTTTTCGGTGTTTGTAAAAGTGGCATTATTTTGTGTATATATGTGGGGGGTGTATAACCATTATTTAAGCATGCATTAATCTGTTAGCTTTGAAATGCAAAGGACAGCTGATAAACTAATTATTTGATTCCATCATCATCATTAGAAGCCCTGGTCTGGGGACAACTCCGATGGGAGTATACAGTAGTCTCTGTTTCTGGGTTCATCATGTAAAAAAAAAAATTAGGTGAAATAGAAAACATGATCATTTCTCTTCTCAGATGGGACCCTAACTCTTAGCTTTTCTTCCATATCTATATAAGAATAAGAGTCTATAAAACTTACTTGATGCTATTCAGAAACACCAATGACCTTTGGGGCCAGAGGAAGCATGTGTGGCATCGGGTTCCAGGACACCTAGAAGATTTTTATAGTATAAAAGCTTGGACTCCTACATCACTATTCAGTAAATTTGGTTAGGGCCAATCTCCTTGCTTCTCAGTTTCCTTTTAAAACCCTTCAGGGTCTCTGATTATTTATTCTGTTTTCCTCTATTCCTCTGCCAGAAATTAAAAAAGAGTCTGGCAGAGTTAGTGGTCATTGGTCTGTACTTCACAGGAAAAGGCCCTAACTTATTCTCACCATTTTGATCGTTGCCATTAGACACAATCCAACTGCCTACTGTCTCAGCTTAATTGGAGAAGGTGTGGGTAGTAGGGTTTTTGAAAGTTTTAAATATTGTGGTAAATATAATGCTCACCATTTTCTTTTGAAGTGTGTGCCATTAAATTTATTCCCAAGACTGCACAACCCTCACCAACACTCTTGTTCAGAATCCCCTTTCTCTAGCAAAATTGACACTGTACTCCTAAAACAAAAATGTCATCCCACATACAGCTCACAGTCGCTGTCCCACTTTCTGTGTCTATGGATGTGACTACTACGTATGTCTTAACTATCAGTAGGCTAAGCCCTCATAAGTATCTGATGTGCAAGCAACATCAGTAATCATTGGATGTACAGTTTATGTCATTCCTAAGAAGATATTAGGAACACATGATCATGCTATCATGCAGGGCTTGTATTTGAAAATCAGTGTTTGATACCAAAAGTGTTCTGTAATGTGAAAAGCTCGCATTTGGAAGCCTCACCATGTTGTCTGTTTACTACAGATTCTGTATATAAGCAGAAATTGGGAGCAATAAAGGCGGTTCATTTAGTTCCCTGTGCAAAAAAAGTATTACCCCTTCTTGGCCTCCTTCAGATAATGTCCTGAGAAAAACAATAAGGAAGCAATGAGCTGGGGCTGTGAGCAGTTCTGTGTGCAGAAGTCCCTGGGATATCATGATGCAGCCTGTGCTATGGAACATGAGACATCTACCTGCTGAAACAGAGACACAGGTGTCATTCAGAGTCCTAGAATGTGTGGCCTGGTCTCAGCTTGCTATCTAAGGATTTGATGGATGAAGAGGGTCAGCGCTCACCTCACTTTCAGACACTAGAAGGGAGATCACCACAGCAACCATACTGGTTCAGGTATTGGTGTCAGTGTAGACCTTTTTCCAGGCACCTGCATTTTCAATTTAATGGCAAGTGTTTTTTTTTTTTTCCTCTGTATTAAAATTGTCTATTTAATTACCGAAATGCTGATTTGGAAAATGTTTAGAGCTGTGGTTTTCAACCTTCCTAATGCTGTACCCTTTAATACAGTTTATGTTATGGTGACTCTCAACCATAAAATTATGTCACTGTTATCTCATAACTGTGAATTTCCTACTACTATGAATCATAATATAAATATCTAATATGCAGGATATCTGAAATGTAACCCCCCCCCAAAGAGATCATGATCCACAGGTTGTGACACACTGTTTTAGAGGAAGATGTTTCTGACTGATGTAGGTAATGGGGTAAAAATGGAGGACAGATCTGTGTATGGATCATAAGTCACCACACTCTTGACTTTGGGCTTGATGTAGAGCACTGCTTTTATTTCTTGTGCTCATCTCACTTCTGAAGCCAGTTTCCATTAGTAGCAATTCCTCCTGACCACTGTGGAGAACAGCTGCAAATTTGAGATGGGTAGGTCAGCATGAGAGGCACCTACTTTCTAGGTGACATTTCAGAGTGTCTGGGTGATGGCTGTGACTGTGGATAGGGCCCTTTTGAACAGCCACAGATGACTGTTACACATAGCTCTTATAAAATATGGCTGGCTGGCTTCTACATTTCTATCCAACGAGTGAAGAGAAGGGAGTGGGCTAGGTGGCTTTTAGATTTAACTAGCACCCATAGAAGATAAATGAGCCCAAGTCACTCTTGAATTGCGTTATGTGCTCCTGTGGCAAGACTTCCTGAATTGTATTAGGGATGCTTCCTATCCATACAAATGAGAATGAGGCAGAGGGGAAAGAGAATGGCAGGGAGTCTTGAGTGGGTTTGAATGTGGGTGGGAGGACTACTGATTTAACACTGTGTGTGTGTGTGTGTGTGTGTGTGTGTGTGTGTGTGTGTGTGTGTATTTGATCCCCAACCTGGTTTCTGTATGGGACATTTTTTGTTTCAACTTATAAAAGAAAGCATTTAATTGGGCTAAGACATGGTGGCAAGAACGACTGAGACTTTACATCCTGATCTACAAGCAGAAAGCAGAGAACACACTAGAAATAACAGGAGTCTTTTGAAACACCAAAGCCCATCCCTAGTTATCCCCTTCCTCCAATAAGGGCACACCCCTCATCCTTCACAAATGGTTCCTTCCACCAACTAGGGACCAAGTAGTCAAGCATATGAGCCTATGGGGGCCATTCTCATTCACATCACCACATTCCATTTCCTGGCCCCCATAGGCTCATGGCCATATCGTAATTCAAAATGCATTTACTTCAACTTCAAAGGTCCCTATGCGCTTTCAGTCACAACACCATTTAAAAGTCCAGAGTCCCTTCTAAGATGTCTTAAGACTTCTAAGCTCTTAACTATAACACCCTGTAAAATCAAAATATAAATTGCACACTTCAAAATATGATGGCACAGATTATATACCACCTTTCCAAAAGGGAGGGATGGGACATAGTAAGGAAATACTGATCCAAAGCAAGACCAAAACCCCATAGAGTAAACCATGCATCTTGTAACTATGTGTCTGATATCAAAGGGTTTAGATGACTCTTTCCTTCCAGCTTTGCTGAAGACAACATACTTCTTTCTCTCTTGGGCTGGTTCCATTCCCTGTCTGCAGATTTCCCTGGCAAATATCTCATGGTTCTAGCATTCAACATCTTGTGTCTGCAACACAACCCAGGCTTCAGTTTCACAGCTTCACAAAATGACCTGTCAGGGCCTCTAATCCTCTCAGGGCTTTCATGCAAGGCCTGCCCTGGCCCACATAGCCTGGCTTCAGTGGCTCTCCTTAACCTTGGAGGAAGATTTTACAGCCTCCTTACTCCTGTATCCTTCATGACTCTAAAGCCAGAACCATGTGGATGATGCTGCCAAGTTAGGCTGCCCACTTGGGATGGACCCTGCCCCCCATGAATCACATTGACAGCAGATTTTCTTTGTTGTTGGTTTTTAGTAACAGAAAATTCATTAGGCCTTTTCCTTTCACAGGTTGGAAGCTTAGCTGAGTGGGATCTTGTCCTGAGGACACCCCTCCCTTTATTCCAATGTGAATCAGGTCTCTTCTAACACAAGCACAAGCGTTGGCTCTAACTTTAAATTATTTTAATAAATTTATTTACTGTTTATTTTACATCCTGGCCACAGTTTTCCCCCTCTCCTCTCCTCCCAGTCCTTCCCCCAAACCCTCTGTGTTCTCACACCCTAATCCACTCCCCCTCTACATCTGTTTAGGAAAGGGTAGGTCTTCCATGGATATCAACAAAACATGGCTTATCGAGTTACAGTAAGACTAAGCTCCTCCCTATGTATTAAGGCTGAGCAAGGTAACCCAGTATGAAGTGTAGTGTCCCAAAGACCAGTAAAAGGGTCAGAGACATCCCCTGTTCCCATTTTTGGAAGTTCCACAAGAGAACCAAGCTACATAACTGTAACATATATGCAGAGTGCAGGCTCCCTGGTTGTCCATTCAGTCTCCATGAGCCCACAAATCAAAACGACTCTGAGATTGCATCTACATCTATCAGAAGGGCTAATATCAAAAACACAAGTGACAAGTAATGCTGGAGAGGATGTGGAGCAAGGAGGACACTCCTTTGCTGGTTGGAGTGCAGGCTTGTACAGCCGCTTTGGAAGTCAGTGTGGTGATTCCTCAGAAAACTAGGAGTTATCTGATCTTGATTTAACTTTGGTAAGTGGTATCTATCTATCAAGAAATTTGCCCATTTCTTTTAGATTTTCCAGTTTTATGGAGTACAAGTTTTTGAAGTATGACCTAATGATTCTCTGTATTTCCTCACAGTCTGTCATTATGTCCCCCCTTTTCATTTCTGATTTTGTTGAATTGGATATTCTTTCTTTGCCTTTTAGTTAGTTTGGATAAGGGTTTATCAATTTTGTTGATTTTCTTGAAGAACCAACTCTTTGTTTTGTTGATTTTATGGTCAGTTTTGGAGAAGGTTCCATGTGGTTCTGAGAATAAGGTACATTCTTTTATGTTTGGGTGAAATGTTCTATAGATATCTGTTAAGTCCATTTGAGTAATACCATCTGTTAGTTCTATTATTTCTCTATTTAGTTTCTGATGGGCAGACCTGTCCATTGGTGAGAGTGGGATGTTAAAGTCTCCCACTATTACTGTGTGATGTCAGCTTTAGTAATGTTTCTTTTACAAATGTGGGTGCCCTTATATTTGGGGTATAGATATTCAGAATTGAGACATCATCTTGGTGAGTTTTTCCTTCAATAAATATGAAATGCCCTTCTCCATCTCTTTTGATTAATTTTGGTTGGAAGTCTATTTTGTTAGATATTAGGATAGCTATATCTTCTTTCTTCTTAGGTCCATTTGATTGGAAACTCTTTTTTTTCAATCCTTTACTCTGAGGTAGTATCTATCTTTGATGTTAAGGTGTGTTTATTGTATGCAGCAGAAGGATGAATCCCGTTTTTGTATCCATTCCATTAGCCTGTGTCTTTTTATTGGTGAATTGATTCCATTGATTTTGAGGGATGTTAATGACCAAAGATTGTTAATTGTTATTATTTTGTGTTGGTAGTGGTAGTATGTGTATGTGTGTGTTTCTGTGTTTCATTTCTTTGGGTTTTGTTAGTGTGAGATTTTCTACTTCCTGTGTTTTTGTGGGTATAATTAGCTTCCTGGGGGTGGAGATTTCCTTCTAGTACCTTATATAGAGCTGGATTTGTGGATAGATATGGTTTAAATTTGACTTTGACATAAAATATCCCGTTTTCTCTATCTATGGTGGCTCATAGTTTTTCTGGGTATATTAGTCTGGGCTGGTATCTGTGGTTTCTTAGAATATGCAGGACATCAGTCTAGGCTCTTCTGGATTTTAGGATGTCCATTGAGAAGTCAGGTGAGGTTCTAATAGGTCTGCCTTTATACATTACTTGGCCTTTTTCCCTTGCCACTTTTAATATTCTTTCTTTGTTCTGTTTGTTTAGTGTTTTGAGTATTAGGTGGCAGGGGGATTTTCTTTTCTGATCCAATCTTTTTGATGTTCTGTAAAATTCTTGTATCTTTATAGATATGTCCTTGTTTAGGTTGGGAAAATTTTCTTCCATGATTTTGTTAAATATGTCCTCTTGAGTTTTTGAGCTGGGTTTCTTCTCTTTTTTCGACTCCTATTAATATGTTTGATCTTTTCATAGTGTCCCAGATTTCCTGGATGTTTTGTGTTGGGAATTTTCTAGATTTAACATTTTCTTTGACTGATGAATCTATTTTCTCTATTGTGTCTTCAACACCTGAGATTCTCTGTTTCATCTGTTGTATCCTGCTGGTGATGCTTGCATCTAGCTCCTGTTCACTTACCCAGATTTCTTATTTCCAGGATTCCCTCGGTTTGTGTTTTCTTTACTGCTTCTATTTCAATTTTCTTCTCTTAAACAGTTTCCTTCATCCGTTTGTTTTTTCCTTGGCTTTCTTTTAGGAATTTATTGATTTCATCCAAGCTTTTGTCTGTCTTTTCCTCAGTTTCTTTAAGGCATTTTTTCATATCCTCTTCAAGGACCTCTATCATCTTCATAAAGTCATTTTAAGGTCCTTTTCTTGTGCTTCAGCTGTGTTTGATTGTTCAGGTCTTGATGTGGTAGGATAGCTGGGCTCTGGTGATGCCATATTGCCCTTTCTGTTATTGATTGTGTTCTTATACCGGCGTTTAGGCGTCTGGATTAGGGATGATTATTATGAATTATGCACATGGGGGCCCACACATGAGGGAAGACATGCTGGGCAGATGCAGCAGGGGTGGCAGTGTGTGGAAAGTCATTCACACCCAGGTGCTGCATCCATGAGGAGAGTTTATTATAATAGTGAGATGAAGAGAATGATAGGAAATAGGGGGAGAAGAGAGAAAGAGAGAAAGAGAGAGAAGTCAAGGGTGAACACCTCATGGGAAGAAAAACAGAAGAGAGAGAGGAAGGGAAAGGAATTTTTCCTTAAAATGAGGCTCTTATGTCAGGACAGAGCATGGCCCCAAGGGGCAGGATTTCAAAGGGCAGATCAGAATATTAACAATGATTATAGGTGTATATGTTGACTTCTGCATTAGTATTTGTTGAATGGGTGTTTTGTTTCTTGATTTCTCTTTTCTCTCTGGTTTTCTGGCCTAAATGGCCACCTACAGGTCCAGTATAAAGTCTCCTCTGTGGTTTTGGAAGCTAGGGATCCCTACATCCAGCCTGGACTCTGGTAAAGCCAAAGTCTTCTTCCAAAGTTATAGGCAAGGATATGGAGCCCAGGGATGGGGGGATGCAGTCTGGGGTCCCTAGATCTAGTCTGGCCTTTTGGGTCCCTAGGACCAGTCTGGCCTCCAGTACAGCTGCTGGGGCTGGAGTCCCTAGATCCAGTCTGTGCCCTGGTAAACCTTAAATCTGCTTCTGAAGTTGTAGGCCTGGGGTCCCTAGATCCGGTCTAGGTCTAGCCTCTGGTAAAGCTGAAGACTTCTTCCAAAGTAGTAGGTTGCAATATGGGCCTGTGGTGAGAGTGCAGTCTGGGGTTGTTAGACAGTCTTAAAGGAATTTATTGGGCAATGGGAGGTGCCTTCCCTAAGGTACCTAGGACCACTCTGGTATCTGGTATAGCTGCCAGGGCTGTGGGCTCTACTGTGGAGCCCAGAGGAAGGGGTGCAGTCTGGGGTTTTGGGTAGGGTTTTAAGGAGTGTGAGCTGGTGGTGGACAATGTCTTACCTGGAGTTCCTAGATCCTGTCTGGCCTCTGGTAGAGCCGAAGACTTCCTGCAAAGTAGTAGGCTGGTATATGGGACCTAGGGTAGGGGGGTACACTCTGGGGTTGTTGGACAGACTTAAAGAGATTTATTGGGTGGTGGGCAGTGTCTTCCCTGGGGTCCCTAGGACTACTCTGGCATCCAGTAAAGCTGCCAAGGTTGTGGGTCCTAGTGTCTCTATGAGGGATTTTTGATAAGTGTTCAGCAAGAACATGGAACTGACTATGTGCTCCATAATAAATAGGGAAGGTGGCTTCTTATGCTAATACATGAGATGTTCATGTCCTCACAATGACAAATGGCACTGTCTTGGATTACTCCTGGTGACGTCTGGAGACCAGCCCTCATGCATGGTGACCTATACTCTGCTGAATGGGAGCTGTCTTTGTGAGGGACTGGCAGTGAGTCACCTACTCTTGATCTATCTTGCAGTGCAGAGATCAGCTCATTAGATCTTTTGCTCTATGCAGATGTTAATGAAAGTTAGAAGGAAAGAAGCCATTGTTCTCTTGGGTTGGACTACCTTGGAGAAAGGAGAAGGATTCACAGCTGTAGTGTCTACGGAAGTTACTAAGGCTTGAGTCAGACAAAGAGAAAATGGTGTCCTACCTCACTCACATGGGGATGCCAAAGCAATAGAGTTCATGGAAGAAGCAGAAGCCTGATATCCAGCGACATGCAGATGTGTGTATGGTGGGCTGGGGACAGTGATATTGGTGAAGAGGAACACAGTTCATCTTGTGGTGGTGTCTGCCTGAGGTTTTGCTTACCATGTTGGTTCCAGGTGCCTCACCATACATAGCGAGAACTATAGAAGGAGGAGAATGCACCTTTGCTGGATTGTACTGACCAAAGCATCATGGGACATGTAGTTAGAGCTACCATAATCCCAGGATGTCAAAAACCTTAAATATAACACACGCCCTCCCCCACACAAAGACACACGTACAGGATCCAAGTCCTGGCCATCTTACGTCACACTTCTTTACAGTGCATTTCTGCTCTCTAAGGAAAGGAAACAAGAAAAAGCAAGTCACCTTATTTGGCCATTTCTGGGAAGAGGTCCAGAAGCAAAGGTGTTCTTTTTCCCCTAGATGCTTCAAAAGTTCCCCCACAGAAATGATCTGAGTCCTCAAGTACCTCATCAACCTTGGAGAATAAGACACAGCAAAGAATAGGGAAAGGACCACTGTGTGGGAGATGGTGTTTGGAAGAGATTCCCCAGGGCACTGTGAGACTGGGGTCCAAGTGATACAAAAGGTAGACAGTAGGTCCAGTCAAGGGATGGCAGGTCCAGAAGCTGAGTGATTTTTCTGACTTTGCATAATGTCCTAATGTTACAAGGGATAATAAGGGCTTGTCCGGAGGACAGGTGGTGAAGAAGACATTCCCTGAAAAGGAGTGGCATAGTAAGGAGATTTGTGGAAGCCAGGAATCTGTCATTCTGACATTTAGGGTCAGCTGCTGTACACCCACACAGCAGGGTGAGACTTTGGCATCCACAAACCCAAGTTGCCTATGGCCACTTAAAGCCACTGTGTCCCTCTTCTCAGACTGGCTGGGGATTCTTAGTTCAATATAACAAGGCACTTGAAGATATTGTTTTTAAGAATAATGTAGGGTTAATATAAGATGGAGGAGAGGATGTAATAGGAAGAGATTATTTTGCTGAGTTGAAATAGGGCAAGCAATAAAGAGTAGAGAGAGATGCAAGGCACAACACTGCACTCAGGGCTGAAGAAGTTTAGTGAGGACTCCTCTTTCTTGGCAACAGGACTCCATAGTGCAGTAAGGATGTGAACTGATGATGAAACCAGGCTGAACTTCTGTTCACAGCTATTGAACAGCCAGGCTGCTCTGTGGAACAACAAGGGCTTGGGCTTACATTTATGCATAAGTAACTGATCAGAGGTACAAACTTCATGGAGGATTTCATAAAAACTAGTGTAAGGCACTTTGGTGCATTCTAATTCCAGTGAGGAGGGGATACAAATTGAAACAAACAAGAGCCCAACAGGCAGATAGGCAATGTGTTGTGACCAGATCAGCCCCTCTGCAGCCAGGTCCATCACTGGGCCTAAATGTGGATTGTAAATCTCCTGTCAACCATGTATGGTATTGTCAGCTTGATAAACAGGGAACTGACTTCCACAGAACATGACCTTCCACACTGACCTCTCAAACCCCAGACAACATTGGTTTCCATTCTAAGTGGCTTTGAATTCAGGATCCAGACTGCTAGGCCCAGTTCAGAACATGCTTCAGAGAGATGGTTCTGTTATGTTGGCTGATGGTTTCTCTGGGTTCCTGGCTCTTGTGGACTTAAGATAACATAACTGGATTTGGAGCCACAGGGCCATAGTGACATGGAGACTTTGAAGGGAAGAACAGAGCACATGGGCTACTAAAGAGGCACTTGTAAACTGATCCCAGCATGCCTCTGTTAGCTGAGTACACACTGTATGTTGGCTACTTTGCTAGCAGCGATACATGTTTCTTTTATAATGGCTAGTAAATTTATGAGTGGCTCCCATAGTTGAGTGCTTATATGTGTGTGAACATGCATATGAGCATATATGCTGTGTGTTCCTCACAATGGCTGTGTTCTCCCTACTCTCTTGGTTCCTTCCCATCTTATATCTGCCTTAGGAGTTGTTGGTCAATCACAAGCAATGCAAAGTGAAAGACAAAACAAAATATTGGAAGGTTTTGTACTGTGTAGATAGGAGCATAAGAGAAAATATTTACCAGAAAGTCTTTGTACACATAGAACCATTTGCTGATCAACCATACATTGAAAAGATTAATTTCAGGGTGAAAAAAAAACTTGGGTCCGGGCACTGATGTCTTGAGCACATGAACTCGTGTGTCTGGGTTTTATAAGCTATGACGTGAGGAGGAGGCAGGTGCTTTGACAAGGGATGGTGGAGTCTTTACTGGACATCTGCCCCAGTAGAGGGTTCAACAGCACATTTCCCTCTGTGCCTTCCAGGTCATGGTCAGCTCCTGGCACCCATGAGGTCTGTTGAGAAGAAGAAGCTTTTTCTGGCTAGGTTTCACCGCAGATGCTCCTCTAAGATCTGGCTATATGGGGAATCGTTTATCCTCACTGTCTCTCAGCCTCTGATCAAGATACCTGACAGTGTTTGATCCCCAAATTCCATGGCTTCCTGATCCCTCCATGGAGATGTGTCGTGTGTCATGGAGGTTGTCATGCCATGTGTTGGACACCTTCCTAAAAGGGGCTTCTTCCTCTGGTTGTCACATTGGGAGCCAAATGTTATAGTACAGGTGCATGGGTTCACACAGGACCAGACCATTGAATGAAGACCCAGAGACACCTTAATAATGAGTAGAGCCTTCATGGCTGCAGGGGGATCCACCTTCTCAGGACTGAAGACTTTCCCTTCACTCGGGGCATTTTTATTTTTTTCCATATTTACATTTTAGCCAGTTGATTTCCATATGTTCAAAACAACCTGAAAGAAGGTGCCAAAAATAGAATGCCAAGTGCAAATTTCTCAATTCATCAGGTACCACAGTTTTCCAGATTTCCTGAATGGAGTTTTCCAGAGACTGTATCCTTGGGAGACTCTCAGACAAGATTCACATAGGGCGACAAGAGAAACAGAGGGTATCTGCTAAACAAAAGATGGATTAGGGCTAGGTGCTGGAACCAGGTGTAGCCCAGTGGGAAAGCTGCCACATCTGGCCTTTTGAAGAGTCACAGTGAGAGAGTTAAGGGACTTACATGAACACTCAGCCATCCAGGTAACCCAGTTTCTTCCCCTTGTTGTAATTCTTCCTGGTACCTACCTTACCCACACACACCCTCTCCCTACCTGCTCCTCCCAAAATTGCCTGAAAATGACTTCTGCCTTTCTAAGAGTCTTGAGTTCTTAACACAAGGGTTTGATTTTTCCCCTTTGCATGATGAAGACAACTTGTTTGGTAAATACCAGGATCCCATGAACTTACATAGACTTGGAAGACTCAAATTCAATTTCCTCACAGGAAAATTCACACATTTTTTTTTTCTCAGTGTGCCACTTGTGAGAGCTGGTCACAGTGCGGAAGTCATTGGTCACTTGATGAAACCTTTTTAGTATGGCTGAACCCTTGCAATGCTCCATTTGCATTGCTGTAGGGCCTTTCAGGACTGTTAGCCTGCAGTACCTAAAAACCACATGAAATATTTGTTCCCTTTCTGTTCGCAGGCTGGAGAGAGTCATCTACTCTCAGACGTGTGTTTAGTGCTGCCAAATTGCCTTGGCAGCTTGAGAAGATGAGTGTAGAAGCCATCACTCTATAAAGAAAAAAAAAATGACCCAGAAATGACTTATGTGAGGAAATCACAAGACTCATAAAAGGCATTCTGATATCCTCAGCCATACACATTTGTCTTTCAGATGATGGTATTTTCTGGAATGCTGAGCTCAGCCTTCCCAGTGTATGGTTAATTTGCTTGGGATGGTCTTGGAGACACTGTCCTTCTCATTTATCAAGGCCATGTCCTATGGCTACTGGAAAATCTCTCTCTCTCTCTCTCTCTCTCTCTCTCTCTCTCTCTCTCTCTCTGTGTGTGTGTGTGTGTGTGTTTCTTTCCCAAGTCATAGGACTCATGTGCTGGGGAATCCTGAGGTGATGGACAGCAGTGAATTGATACGATATGAATGATCACAGGATATGGTTGTCATGGTGTGGTGCAGAGCTGAGGCTGTGCTGTGTTCATCTCCTAAATGAAATACCTCTTTGTACTTGTCTGACATGATCTGACCACCTCAGTGGTGCACTCTGGGCATGCAGCTCAGTGAATGGGCTTGGGGATGGAAAGGCATCAGGATGAATAAACCCTGCCAAGTCCAGTGGCCATCTCTCCCATTCTCTTGCCCTTCCATACTCCTGTGTTCAAGGTTAACCTAATTCAATTCTAAACTTCTAGTGGAACAGTAAGTGAGCAGAGTTTGGAGTCTCAAGGTGGAGAAGAGTAGAGTAAAGAGGCAGGGCAGATCCCTAGGGCTGAACACTCTGGTCATTGGCATAACTGTTGGACATTTGGGCTACAGGACTTGGTTACATGTGATAACCCAACTAATCAAAGGTTTGACACCCACCAGGCTTTGCTGTGCTGGACTTGTGATTGAGATATGACTCATTCACTTTGTCAATAATGAAAATAGAATGTATGTGTACATGCATGCACACACACACAACCCCCATCCACCCTTTAACCCCTCCCCCAAATCTATCAAGACCCAAACCCAATTGCAGTTTCTGGAAGATACTTTTCTATATTTTTGTTAAAGTTGATTGGCTGTTTATTCACTAACATTCACAATAACAGTTGATGCTCAGGGAAAATACAGGCCAATATCTACTAAAATGAAGGATATTAGATACTAGGAGCCCAGCATGCTGTCCTGATGGATCACAGTCCAGTGCAGAGCTGACCACTGAATGTCTTTTCCTTATGTAGGTAAGGGTAGCAAAGGCTAGGACAGAGAAACAGGTGGACTTCCATGCTTTTTCACCCCTACCTTACCAACAGTAACATGGGCGCATACTGAAGGTGTCTACATGGAGCCTTCATGCCTCGTGTATTCTTGGTGCCTGTGGTGTGCCAGGCTCAGAGAGGGCACTGGGGACCTTCTGTGTAGGATGATGTGGTGACTCAAATGCTCTGAAGATGTTGAAGAATGATCGACATGTCCCTGACAGGTTTTTCCTCCCTCATTCTTTTCTTGGATCAAATGTCATTTCTCTTTTTCTTGAAAATTACCTTCAATATTGCCCTTATATAGATTTCAGGAAAGTTTTCAACACCTTTAACTTATAGATAATTCTTGTTAGAAAAAGGAAAACAGTTTTAATGATTTGAAAAAAGTTGAGATGAATGAAGAAGAGAAAGAAAGAAAGAGGGGGTGATAGAGAGAGAAAGAAAGTGGGGGGGAGAAGTTGAAATGGCAGAAGCAGAGGGAACTCAGGAATGGTAAACGCAGTGTGACAGACCAGTAAGTAGCGGGAAACTGGAACGCAGGGACAAGTCCTCAGTTCTCAGTGGTTCAGAATATCAAGATCCCAGTTGACACTTTAAATAACCTCATTTGACTCATTTACTCTTGAGGGTTAAAAATGGATATTTCTCAGCCAATTGTTCATGAATATCACTTCTATGAGATGTTAAATACTGGGTCTAGAAAAGAGTATGTACCAGGGTGGGGGCAGACATCTAGACCCCCCTTTATCTGTAATCTTTACATCCCCCCACCATCTTCCCTCTGCCTCTCACCTGGTCACCTCTCTCCTGACAGAAACATGATTTCCATATTTGTGGCTCCTTTTTAAAATGTATTTTTATTACAGTCGTGCGTGCACGTGTGTGTGTGTGTGTGTGTGTGTGTGTGTGTGTGTGTGTGTGTTGGGAGTGTGTGTTGGGAGTGTGTGTACAAGTGGCAGTTAGAGGACAATTTGTAGAACTTGTTTCTTTCCTTCCACCATGTAGATTCTGAGAATCAAACTCAAATAACCAGGCTTGCTAACAGCGATGTTTACCAGTTGAGCCATCTTGCTGGCACCAGATCTGGGTCGTCTTCTCAGTCAGCCAAGCAGTGTGGGGAGCCACTTGGGGTGGGAGTGAAGCAGAACATCCAGCCAGAACCACAAGGCTCAACCTTCTGTGGTCTCTGATTGCTGTTTCCCCTCCACAGACTTCTTAGCAGAGATGTAGGACAGTATTTTTTTGTCCTAGATCCCCAAACATACAGAAAGGTGAGGGTCTGGGGAATGGTAGATAAACAAGGCTCGGAATTTCTGAAGCTCCCACTCCAGCTTCAGCCTGGTCCCCTCAGGCTCCCCTACTCCCCTGCTCCCCTCTTACTCATGTGTGCCTGTGCATAAATTTGTAGTACATGCAGTCATGTTTATACACATGCATACATGGCTCATGCAATCATGTACACCTGTGCATACACATGCATGACATAGACACTCATGTGTACATACGTGCACACTCATGTGTAGTGCAGACTCACATATACATACACATTCATGGTAGATGCACTCATGTGTATGCACATGCACACTCATTCATGATACACACTCATGCATGGTACACTCTTGTATACACATACGTGCATGGTAGATGCACTATAATCATACTCGTGGCATGAGTACACACTCATGAATGTTCCGAAGTGTTCATATACCCTCTTGTTTCATTTTGTGAAAATATTTCAAGTGAAGCACAACTTCTCCATATCTTGGGAATTGACTACAAAAGCTCTGTTCCTGTGTCCCCTGTGTCCATTTCATGAAGGATGTGACAATCCTGGCTTGAGTTCAACACTGATAACAAGGCTAGCTCAAAAATTTGTGTTTTCTATTGCTGAATAGGAAGGAGGGATGTGTATTGGAATGGCCTCCACAGTTGCCAGTCACAGCTCAGTTTGATATTTGAACACAATCTGATCTCTGTGTCCACTACCTACCAAGCTACCATCTATGTATCTGTCATGCTTCAGTCTATCATATATCTTTCAATGATCTATCATCTGTCAGTCTATCAATCACTTATCTGTCTGTCTGTCTGCCTATCCATCTGTCTAGCTAGCTAGCTAGCTAGCTAGCTATCCATCTATGTCTATCTATCATCTGTCTATCATCTATCATTTATCTATCTATCTATCTATCTATCATCTATCTGTCTATCATCTATCTACCATCTATCAATCTATCATCTATCTATCATCTATCATCTATCTATAATCTATCATCTATCTATCTATCATCTATCATCTGTCTATCATTTATCTGCCACCTATCATTTATTCATGTATTTTTCTTTCATCTCTCTTTTCTGTATCTACTTGTATCTAGCTATTACCTATCTCTGTCTTAAATTTATTCATCTATATCTATCAATCAATAATCAATCTTCCTGTATCTATTATCTATCCCTGTCTGTCTGCCATCTTATATAACACTCCATCCATTTACAGCTTGGAGGAAGGATAGCTAACAGACACAGGGACATTTCTGGTCAGGAGGGATAACTTGTCATGCCTTAAGGCACAGTAGCATAACTTTTGTTGACAACAATTAATTGAATTTCAAAATAGCTTGGAGAGGATTTTAAATGTCCCCAACCTAAAGAGATGGGAAGTGCTTGAGGTGACAGATGGATGTGCCACTGGCTCTCTGATCTGATCATGACATATTGTCAACATATACTGAAATACCACACTGTACCTCAAATATATTATTACTATCTATTAACAATAAAAGTTAGGGCTGGAGAAATGGCTCCAGGGTCAAGAGCACTCTTGCAGAGGACTGGAATTTGGTTTGCAGCACTCATGTCAGGTAGCTTACAGCTGCCTGTAATTCCAGATCAATGATTCTCAACCTGTGGGTTGCAATCCCTTCGAGGGTCAAATGTCTGTTTCCTAGGGGTAGCATGTCATATATCCTGCACATCAGATATTTACATTACAATTCACAAAATAGCAAAATTATGGTTATGAAGTTGCAATGAAAATAATTTTATGGTTGGGGTCACCACAACATGAGGAACTGTGTTAAAGGATCTCAGCATTAGGAAGGTTGAGAACCACTGCTCTAGAAGCAGGGAGTTCTGATGCCCTCTTCTGAACTCTTCAGGCACCTGCACATATATGTGGCAGATACCCCCACACACATGCATGCCCACACACATGCATGCACACACATGTAAACAAAATAAATCTTTTAAAACTATATAAATAAATTTGAAATAGAACTCATGTCTCCCTGGATGGCTCAGCAGATTCTGCAGATGGTGACTGTGGTTATGAATAACATGAGCTCCTCTGTCCATCCTCTCTTGTGCAGCTAGGACAATGAGGTTCATAGTCACATCAGCACCCCTCCTGTCTAGAACTCAAATTTAATCCTTAAATCATTCTAGATTATTTTTCAGAATTAGTTGAACCAACGTTTTTTGAAAAGTCCATAAATAACCATTCTCCAAGAACCCCATATTTAGAAGCAGTTTGTGTGAGCTCTAACGTATCTAAAAATAGCTCATTCACCTCAGAAGACTCTTCCCACCACAGTAGGTAAAGTTAAATAAATGTCAGTGTTTCCACAGATGGAAAGTTGAGGGATGAGTGTCTTAGAAGCAGTGAACATTTAAGTGAGAGTCGGTTTTTTCTATTGTATTCTATTTGAAAGACAAAGTCCTCCTGAATTCACTGTTCCACTTAAATCTGCCCTTTAAGTATTAGTAGTACATAACATATCTATAACTTTTTCACATAGGTCTCCACTACCAATATTTGTCTTCATTATGAAACATGATTATTTTAAGTTAGATGCCAATGAAAAGATAGATATTTTTCTGGAATCATCCTTGAAGAATACGTCTATGAGAACAAGATTAGTCACTCTGATATATCTAATATACAGTATCTCAAATGGAGTGATACTAAGTCAATGAAAACTTAGTTTGCTGTGTCTTTGAAGTAGAAAGCACACTTGGTTTTTAAAGTAAACTGATTTGTGAGCTAGAATAAAGCAAAACAAAAGCTCAAGTCAATAAATTAGAAGCCAGGCCATCTTTCTTTTCCATCTCATCTTGATCCATTACTGAGACAATTGGCTTCAGCTCTGCCTGAGGGTTGCCCCTTGGGCTAATTTCTGACCTGCAGATGAAGAGCTGGTTGTTGTTAATAAATTTAGTGTTTTAATGTCAGAATAGATCCAGCATCTATTGATGCCATTTCCACTGAGTTGTGCAAAAAAATGTTCACAATAGCAGTGAAGTTCTGTGTGCTTCCCTCAATGTCCTGGAAACTAGTGGTTTCCAGGAGCAGAGGAAGCAGAGGAGCAGAGGCTTCTGGGAAAGAGTGATTCCATGGGAAGTTGGCCAGTTCTGGGAAGAGTCCTCACTCCACGCTGAAAAGGTTTCCCAAACATGTGCCCAGAAGGTGTCTGAAAAAAAAAAATCACATACTGCCAGTGCTTTCCATTAGTGAGGGTAGAGATGGTCTGAGGATGACAGTTTAAGTTTTCTTTTTAATTCCATAGAGTCAGAATAGCCCAATTACCAGAAATTAGAAGAGATACTTATAATAGTTCCACTGAAAAATACTTGATTGTCTGTTTTCCAACTGTATAGATGCAACTAGAACTGATTAGGAGTTGGTGCCTTGGATACAGGCCAGCTCTGAGTCATGCTTCCTTTTCTGTCGTTCTGATACACATGTCTATACTAAGTACCACGATCCTTATTCATTGTTCTCGTATTTTGTCCTATGTTTCTGACAGTATCTTAGTCAAGCGTGGCTGCAGACAAGAGAGCCATGCAACCGGGCCTGAGCCAGGGACCCTGTACCACAAGCAACTTTTTAATGAATTCTTGCCATGTTGGGTGCCAATTGTAGATGCATTTCTAAATGGTCTTATTAAATAAAAAACATGGAGCCAAATATAGGGGTGAAAGCCTTAAAGAGATCAGGGAAATAGGGAAAGCCACCAGCCAACCTTACCTCACCAACACTGCAGCTTCCAAATGCAAGTTACTTCCTGAGTACTCACGTTTATATGCCTTTTCTGTTCTGTTCTCTCATTGGCTCCCTTAACCCAGCCACATCACTTCCTCTTCCTACACAGCTCTGTCACTTTCTGTCTGTCTATACAGACCACCAGACCTCTATGGTATTGGGATTAAAGGCATGTGTCACCACGCTTGGCTCTGTTCCCTATTGTGGCCTTAAACACACAGAGATCCTACCTGCTAAGTGATAGGATTAAGGGTGTGTGCTACCACTTGTGACCTCACAGACACCATCTCTGGAAGCATTGCCTCATAATTTGGACAGACACATACTACCCTGCCACAAATGAGATCAATGGATCACAGTGTCAAAACTGACAAATGTAAATTGTATATTCTATGTTATGCAATGTATTTTGAAATGTGTACACATTGCAGGTGCCAGAATCTAGCTAATTAGCCTGTCGGACATCACATGGCCATAATTTTTTCTGATGATATTTAAAAAGTGGGTCAGTAATTTTCAGAAAATAGTATTTCATGTATTTTGTGTCTCAACTCACTATCAATGCATGAGACCCCCAAACTCATGTTCCTCCTAATTGAACTTATGGTCCTATAGACAATATTTCCAGGAGCTGTCTCACTCCTCCAGTCCCTGGTGACCAAATTCTTCTCTGTTGCCCATGTGACTCCTAGTCTGTAACTTTGCAAGTATAAGTAGGGTATGCAGTGTCTTTCTATCCCTGAGTAAAGTGGCCTCATAATTTGTACGTGGTGTTGCAAATAAAAGGAGGTCCCTCTCATTTCCACTCTGTGTATACACCACACTTTATTTGTCCATATTGATCTGCGGTCATTCACTTGGTTCTGTATCTTGCTTGTGATTTCCAAAGCTGAAAATGCACATATCATGCTGATATTAACTTACTCCTTTGATCTATATGGCCAGCTGGGATACTGGGGTATATAATAGTTCTTTCTTAAAGCCCTGAAGACTCTCCATGTCATTTTCCACAGTGGTTGTGCTAACTTATATTCCTGACAATAGTGCACAAGGGTTCACTTATTTCTGCATCCTCACCAACCCCTGCTTCCTTTCTTATTACATCTGTGCTATGACATGATTCAACATTTTTCATGGTTCTTTAACTATGTTTTATTAACACTTTGATAATGTATTGTAATAATTATGATTATACTCACCCCCACTTACCCACTAGTTCCTTGTCCTAGATTTATTCTCTCCCTCACTTCTCCACCCCTCCCAATTTCATATCCCCTGGGTCCAATTTGCGATGCCTATATATGCATGGGTTTGGAGACATCCATGGGTAGGTGATTGACCTGCCAGGTGACCCACTCTTAAGGAAAACTCTCTCTCTCTCCCCCTAGAACCTATGAACTCTCCTCAGCTCCTGAGTTGGGTTTGAGAGCTCATGAGCTTTTCCTCCCTCTGGGCTGGAATGTTTACTGGCTTCATCTTGTACAGACCATGAGTTCATGAGTGCAGCTGTCCTATCAGAAGACACCGTTTTGTTTATGTCCTCTCTGATATACATACATCTGTTAATGTGTCCACCCCTTCTTCCATGATTGTCCCTGAATCTTGGGGGAGAAGGATATAGATGTGTCATTTGTGGCTGAGTATGCCATTGAGACTTATTCTCTACAGTCTGATGAGTTGTGAGTTCTTACATCAACCACTTTCCACTACACAAAGAATCTTCTCTGATGAGGTCTGACAGCAGCACTAGCTATGCAGAGATTCAATTTAGGGGCAAGTTTGACACTATGTCCATTTGTCAAGGAATCACAGTAGGTTCCCCTCCAGGGCCTGTGAACTTCCCTATTGTTTGTTCTTTGCTAGATTTACAGGTATGTGTTTCCTCCATTGGTGCAGGCCTTGAATCCAAGCAGAGAGATGTTAGTCCCCTTCATGACCTATGTGCCTCTTCTCCTATGGACTGTCCAGGACATGTCTTGTCATTTTAGCATTTGTAGTTAATGATTACAGTCCATAATGTTTACAGTTGCCTAAGACTGTTGATGAAGCTTCCTGATAAGTACAGACCTGATTTCTCTGGGTCCTTTGACAAATGAGTGTGGTGTCTTCAGCAGTATGTGTTT
This sequence comes from Peromyscus attwateri, assembly GCA_902168425.1. Classification (NCBI taxonomy): domain Eukaryota; kingdom Metazoa; phylum Chordata; class Mammalia; order Rodentia; family Cricetidae; genus Peromyscus; species Peromyscus attwateri. The sequence continues at coordinate 34,861 of CABHPP010074440.1, read as the reverse complement.
GTTATTTGTTTGCTTGGAGAACAGGGTTTCTGTGTGTAGCCCTGGCTGACTTGAACTCCCTATGTAGACCAGGCTGGCCTGGAACTCACAGAGATCAACCTGCCTCTGCCTCCCAAGTACTAGGACTAAAGTTGTGTGCTACCATCCCCATCATTACCATTAAGTTCTCGTGGACAACTAGGAACAATGGCAATGGCCTGTATGTAGGGGTTTTCCAGGACACCCCCAGCCAACAACTGGAGGGGAAGTAACCCACACTAACACTGGGGCTTTTTATTTAGCGACCTGACTTCTGGGAGGAACATCATTTCCTGTGTAGGATAATGCTAACTAAATAATTGTATATGAGAAAAGATATGTGGTGTGTGTGTGTGTGTGTGTGTGTGTGTGTGTGTCCATGCACATGTGTTTAGGAAGCTTATAAAATACTAGGCTTCCATGTGTCTTTTTCAAACATCCTCCATATTCGTTATCCCTGTTCCATTCTTTCCTCTTCCCCACATGCCCAACACTATCCCCACCTAAGCCTCCTGCTCCATTGTCCCCTCTCTTCATATTACCTGCTTTCTATGATTCTCCACTCCTTAAGATCTTTCTTCCCACTCCCCACCAATGGTACTTTCTAGTTTCCTGGATTCTACAGGGATTCCAAGTGGAACATACAAAGTTAAAGATTTGATACTAAGATCCACTTATGAGTGATAAAATAGTAATGTGTTTTTCTTTTGGATCTGGGTTAGTTCCATAAGTATCTTTTCTAGTCCATCATTTTCCTGCAAATTTCATGATTTCATTTTTCTTTGTGGCTGAATAGCATTCCACTGTGTATAGGCACCACACTTCGTCATCCATTCATCAGTTGATGAACATCTAGACTATTTTCATATTCTAGCTATTAAAGCCAGAGAAATGGTGAACATAGCTGAGCATATGCATCTCTCTAGTAAGATACAGTCCCTTGGGTAGATGCACAGAAGTGGCCATCTAACCTTGAAGTCTCTATGCACCTCCTTTATGGTTTAGACTGGCATTCATTTAAGGGAGAGCAAGGATGATTGAGATTTCATATGGCTGCTGGCCATTGGCATGTCTGCTTTAGAGAATGGCTGTTTCACCATTTTGTCCCCTTTCCGATCTGACATTGGTTTGTTCTCACTATGAGCTGTCCGTGTTCTTTATATCTGCGTCTCACATGTTTTCTCCCTTTCGGTAGATTGCCTCTTCACTCTGCAAATGTTTCCCTTTCTATACTGAGAGTCTGGAGTTTGAAACATCATTTGTCTATTTTGTCAGCGCTTTGGGGATTTCAGGTTCCAGCTTGTTTTCAATATCTAAAAGAAAAGCAGAGGCCCTGACAGACAAATTAACTTCTAATATTGATTGCAATGTAGCAGGTGGCAGGCAGATATATGAACTCCACTGCCCCTCCTTCTTGTCTCCCACCCTTGAAAGAGCATGTTAGAAGTTAGCCTCCTAAATTAAGACCATGGAATGTCTGGCTGACTCTCATTCCCTCTTCCATCTCTGCTACCCCAGTTCTAATCATTGTCATTTTGGTTCCTTCACATTCATTCATTTCTAACATTTACTTATTGTTCTTTTCTTCCTTAGCCATTCCAATGTCTCCTTGAGTTTGTGCCTTTGGCTATCCTATTTATTTCGGCATATCTGAATACTAGAGTATGACATGGTAAATATTCAATGCAAATGTTCAGAAAGAATGATGAAATGCAGAAGTTCAAGGAAAGTCAGGTAGATAAGAAAGAAACTGTAGATGGTAGCAAATATGTAATATTGGTTTTAAAATAAAATGGGTAGATTTCCATCATCTGTTCACTATAGTTCAGATGTTTGAACAAAGCCTGATCCCCAGGGATTGTGGGGGGATGTCTACAAATTATAGCTGTCTTTGGTGACAGTTGTACTGACAATGAGACAGAGTTATGTGTTATCTTTAAAAAAAAAACCGAATTTTATATCTATGGCATTTCTTTTTCAAAGTCTGTACTATAGAGGTCCAGTTGTTCTTGGCATATGGTATAAAGATGGCTTTTTGGACAAGTAAAACTAGAAATTCTATGTACTTCACATACTCTTCAATAGACAACCAGTTTGCATATTATTTTTTATGAAGCTGAGATTTTCCTTCAGAAAGGAAAAGTGTTTAGTTTCATTAACTCAAGATTTTCCCAATTGGGTTGGCTCAAAATTAATGACTTTTCAACACACGCAGGACTATCCCCAGAAAGAGTACCATGTAGGTGTGAGCTGATTTATCGCATAGCTTGGGAAATCCTAATCCCAATATCCCCTGTGAGGTTCAATCAGCTGGAGAGGAAGCATGCTTATTTTTTCCCTTATGTTTTATTTATTATCACCTTTATGGATCTGTGTGGATGACTGGCATCTCATCCCCAGAGATTTATGCTTTCACTTACATTTCCTCAGCGTCCCTCCGGGTAGAATTGCTTCCGGTAGGAACTGAGCTGTGAAGCAGTGACATACTCCACTGTCCACTCCGTGCAGATGGCAGGCAGGGAAGAGTCCTGTGCTCTCGGACTGCTGCTTGCCTTACACACTGCCTCATCCACCAACTCACACAGCCTCATGCACCTCTTAAATGCTCATCCTGGACAGTGTCCTATTGTTAATTTCAGTCATCAGGTTTCTGTTTTTCAGATGCATCTCTGGAGCTAACACTGTCTTTCATCTCACTCTAGGCTGAATGTATTGTTGTTCCCTGCGATAAATGCTTCTGTTCCTTTAAGACATATTTCTGACGTATAAAACCAGTACATTCTAGGGGATATGGTGAATGTTGACAGCATAAATGTCAACACTTTATGGAGATAATTTCTTAACTTGGACTTTTTCAGTTCTTGCTTTTGTAAAATATTTATTCAATAAGACAATGTCCAACTTGGCTTTGCTTTCAGGGTGCAAAATTCTCTCACATACATATTCTTGTGCAAGCCACAATATTCCACAATGATATCACCTTCCTTTGAGGCTGCAGCAATGGCTCAGCAGTTAGGAGTACCTGTTGCTCTTGCAAAGAACTCAGGTTCAGTTCTGAGAACCTACATGGCAGCTCACAGCTATCTGTCACTACAGCTCCGGAGGACCCAACTTTTTCTTCTGAACTTCAAGGTTACTGTATGGGACGTAACCCTTAAGGTTCACAAGATAGCCTCTAGACATAATCTTTAGAGAGTTTAAACTTAACCTTGTCTGTATAGGAAGTTCATGGCTAGCCTGGGCTACCTGAGACCTACTCTTAAACCATAACTACTAATACTTGAAATGTAATCTCCTGTGGATTACTACATGTTTTCCTTTGTCAATTTAGACTGGGTGACAACCATAAAAGTCATCTTGTTGATGTTTTCCTTCTGCTGGTAATTTGGACTGTTTTTTGCTTGGTACTGTCTAGGGTTGGTGCAAATGTGCAATTCTCCTGCGAGGACAATTATGTGCTCCAAGGGGCCAAGGGCATCACCTGCCAGAGAGTCACCGAAACCCTTGCAGCATGGAGTGATCACCGGCCCATCTGCCGAGGTAAGGTGCCCCGTAAGGTGGCCCAGACTCTCCCCAGGGCAGGATGTTCTCCTGAACACAGGGTGATGTTTAACGGGAAGCAGGATCTATAGCTGGGGAAGGAATTGGTAATACGTGTGTCTTCATGATGATGTGGGTCAAAAGAAAGTTCTTCAGAGTTTGTTGGCAGGTAATTCTAAGTCTACTATTTTTCCAACACAGGCAGCTCTGAGCAAAGCTGATGCTTCAAGTTCACACACACACACACACACACACACACACACACACACACAAGCACACACATACCCACATACCCACAAAGTTGGTAATCTTCTTCACATGTGCACAGTGTGTAGATACATAAAAACATGCTGCAAAACTTCAAGTCCTAGCCCTTCAGTGGCATTGACTTTGGATTTGAAATGTGGATGGAATGAGTGATGAAAAGAATTTGTCAGCGTGGTTCCCAGATTTATCTAACTTCTATTTATTTATGTGTGCATGTGTGTGGATGTGTATGAGTCCACAAACCTGCCATGGTACCTGTGGACTCCAGGATCACTTTCAGGAGGTGGTTATCTCTTCCCAACATCCTGGTGGTACTTAGGTCTTCAGTGTGATAACTTAACAGCCAAGCTATCTCACCAGCTCATCGTATTTTACCTGAAAGTATATACTGACGTCATTTACCAAAGAAAATATTCACCATCACCATTGCCAATTTTATTCAAAGGATATATGTAAAATTAGACAGAAATGAAATATGACTGTCCCACTTTTATGAGATACATGAATCCTGCCTGAAGTTTCAAAATTACATAAAATCCAACAGAAAATTGACAACTCTTTTTACAAGGAGAATGTTTTAAAATTAAAAGAAAACTAGATTTGGACTTTATATGATTTTTTGCATCTATCTCATAATAACCTGTACAAACTGATAGTTTTTAAGGGAAAATAAAGCACTAAGTGGACCACAGAAAGTTCCATGTATAACATCTTCTCCTTTCATGTGGACATTTAGTTAGTTTTGTGCACGTGTGTGCATGGGTATGTTCACCCATGCATGCATATGTGGAGGCCAGAGGTCAATGTTGAACGGCTTTCTTAATTGTTGTCCCCTTCATTTTTAAATGGGGTCTCTTAGAGCCCCGCTTCCACCATGCCCTGGGATGTGCTTGGCTCTGTCCCTCAGCGCTGAGTTCTAAACATGCCAGGCCTAACTTCTATGTGGGTGCTGGGGGTCCTCAAGCCTTGTACAAGAAGACTGCTAACACTGAGCCACCTCCCCAGTCCCTGATCCTTTAGACACATGCAGTTAGATTTTTAGTATTTTCCACAGTGGCTGCACTGATTGGCAGTCACACCAGCAATGTGCATGGGGCCATGTCCTGAGTACTGTCTTCAGGAGAAGCCCACCTAACTTTATTCCTGATGGACTTCCATGGCCTTCTTGATTACAGTTTGGAAGAGAACACCCCGTCAAGGAATTTAGTCTATGGTTTTGTTTGGTAATCTGCTATACATTTCAGTTAGAGACACCTCGACTGTCCCTGATGCATCCACGACTCCTGCTGAATTACCCCCTTTAACAGTCTAGATAATGTACTTTTCTAACTCGAGCTAGGTTTTAGGGTAGTTTTCTCATAGAGGATGTAGTTGGCTGGCATTTGTGCCAGCAGACAAGAATGTCTTTAATACTTTTAAAATAATCTTGTCTTGTTAAAAAGGGAAAAAAAGTTAAACTACACTATTCTTGCTCTATTTTAATATAAATTTCTAATCAACTTCTGTTTTGAGCACAGTTGAAAAATCATTTAATATTTTAAGTAAATAGAAAGTCCAGATACAAAGTTCCTTCAGATTCAACTACATACTGATTCTCCTTTTAAGTTAATTCATGATCTAAAATCCATCTTAACCCTTTAGTATTCATTTCCTGCATCCAATTAATTCCACTTATTTATTTATTAACATATTTAATGAACATAACATTGTACCTACTGGCAGAAGTGCTGGGATGTTGCTATACCTGGCTTTGAGAGTGAGTAGCATTTATATTCAGGGTTAGCATACTGACCTCTCTAAAGATGTATCATCCTCCACCCTCAGCCTCCTCTGTCCTGGGATCCCAGTTATGAGACACCCCATCATTTCCACCATTATACCATTGAAAATATGTAACACAGTGTCATCATTTACTGTACACATTATCTACCAGAACTTTCCAAGTAAAACATAGTGCCTGCTGAGTATCCTTCCCCTCTCCTCCCCTCCCTGGCCCCACATGTGGTCAGTTCTTCCTAGACTCCAGGTATGAGCAGAAACACCTAGTCCTTGTGCTTCTGTGCATGTTATGTTTCCCTTATCAGAGTCTCCTCCAGCTCCATCCAGAGAAGTAGCAGAATCCTTCTCTACCTTGCCATCTGCTGAGAGGACAGGCAGGACTGTTCATAAACTTCTCTGGAGCCTCTGGAGAGGGTGAGACGTCCTCTGAGAAAATTCTTCAGTCCTGTGCATTGACCCTGTCAGTGGCTGAGTGTTCAGGCTTTATGGGGCCATGAGGTTGACTCAGCCTGTTTTTTGTTTTTTTGTGGGATAAATTGTCAATGGGGCCATGTGGTCACACTTACACTATTCTCCTTCTGATGACTCCAGCAGCTTTTTCCAGATGTGAAATGTCTCTCCTGCCCCCTCTGTGTGTATGTCTCACACAAACATACACACACAAACACACACACATTTTATTATAAGCAGTAAAAAGAATGATACACCAAGTTCCCACATGATCTGCACACCTCAGCTAGATATCCAAGTTTGTCGATTAAGTTCTGATTCCTAAACTGGGCGTAGTGGTCCTTTAAGCTCAGCACTTGAGAGGCTGGAGCCTCCTGATCTCAAAACAAAGATAGTTTGGGCTACATAGCAAGACCCTGCTTCCCACATGGTGCCCCTAACCCCCCCCCCCTGTCTCTGAGCTTTGTAGAATCCTTCAAGCACTGATTTCTACCACTTCAAAGCCACCGAGGTTTTCTCCACTTGGCTTCTCAAGTTCTTGCTGCCCCACCCCACCCTTTTTAAATCTGTCTTCCAGCACCTCAGGCCACACAGCAGACTATGTGTGGCAGAATATAATGCCAGGTGGATGGAGAGGAATCTATGGGTTTAGCTCCTGGTACTGGATCACAGAGGTACTGGGTTGGCTACCTGCCTAATGACTGAAGGCTGTGTGGTCAGAAAGCATGGTGTCAGCAACCAGGCTGGACTCCCAGGGGCCAATCACCGATTAGCCACAGACAGAAGTCTTTCTCTAAGAGAATGTGTCATTTTAACTTCTTGGGAAGACATGTAAACAACTCCCCAGACAGGGTACCAAACAGAGACCAGACCAAGGAAATGCTTGAGCCCAAGGCTAGCTGGATGACACAGAGACTCACTGGACTTGCTTCCAGGAACGTGAGTGACTCCTAGAGTTACAGCGAGCAGAGTGGCATCAACCAGGAGAAGCAGCCAAAAGTGTTAGATTCAGAACCATTTCACCTCTTCTCCCATGTTTGGACAGGTTGGGGGAGCTCCTGCATGATGGTTGTCAGTTGATCTCACCTGTTTAGGGCTGTTCTGAAGAAACTACAGCTTTTTGCTTCCCACTGCAGACAAAAATTCACACCATTTTACAGATACTGAACAGCCAGCTCTAACCAGCAAAACAAAATGGGTGAATTTAGCTTTGTTAATGATTTTTTATTGGACATAGGTACCGAGAAAATAGTATCTACACATTGACAAAAAGATTATAATGTGATATCTGTGTAGCTAGAGTTTTCCTGCCTGGCCCACGGTCAGGATAAATCTTTCTCACCTGCCAGTCCCACAGCCGCTCAGACCCAGCTGAGTAAACACAGAGACTTATATTGTTTACAAACTGTATGGCCGTGGCAGGCTTCTTGCTAACTGTCCTTATATCTTAAATTAATCCATTTCTATAAATCTATACCTTGCCACATGGCTCGTGGCTTACCGGCATCTTTACAAGCTGCTTGTCCTGGCGGTGGCTGGCAGTGACTCCCTCCGCCTTCCTGTTCTTTTTATTCTCTCTGTTAGTCCCGCCTATACTTCCTGCCTAGCCACTGGCCAATCAGTGTTTTATTAGCAACACATTTGCCGTACAGAACATCCCACAGCATATCTGTGTTCTCACCACTTTCACTGGCACTGTCCCGTGGGAATACAGTGTGTATGGATGGTTCCGGCATGCCCGCTTTCAGACCAGCCACACTGCCCATGCCCAGTGGCTCAGGTGTTGGTCAGCAATGCTTTAGAAGCAACATGTCTACCTCCCCAGTTTCCTTCTCAGCCCTGGAGAGTCATCAACACCCAGTGGGTGTGGAGAGGAGACATCTAAATGACTCATAATCCTTTTTCCAGCTGGCATCCCCACAGCACAAAGTACTTCCTTCGATTAAAGTCCATAGGTCTTCTAGACTGTCCATTTTCAAGTGTGAAGATGCCCTCATTCTCTCTGAATTGGCCCCTTACGGGCTCCTGATGACAGACTGACTCACCGATGGTGAAGAGCTGAAAAACAGGCTCCTCTCTATTTCTATAAAAGGATGATGCTGGGTCTCTAACACATACAGAAAAAGTGGATATCACACTCCTTAAAGTTTCAAATAGTTCTGAAAATAGACGATAGAAGCTTTTGCCAAGGTATGGGTGAGTTCCCTACTGGGGGTGCAATCTACTCAATGCTAACTGTGGGGACATTTAGCAAGCAAGCTGTGGGCAGTTCCCTACAGGGAGTGCAATGTCTCAAGCACATTTTTGCCACCATTACAAGTAGTTCGTAGACAGATAACAACCTGGTGTGGATTCTCCCAATTCATTCTTGGATGTTATGAAAGGCCATAGATTACTCATATCAGGCACATATTCTAAAGCCAACCTTCAATCAGATAGAGGAATGACTGCTCTGAGCATTGAGATCAAGATAAACATAAGGGGATTTAAGGTCATAGATCAAGTAAGGCCTGGTTCTCAAGGTTCCCAGTTCCATGAGGGGTCTCTAACTATTAGATTATTATGCAGCTTTCTCTCCTTGGGGAGTATCTGATTGAAGCTGTTGATAACACACAGTGAGTCAGAAGTGACCCTGGGTCTAGAAACTGGTGTGGTTTGCCAAAGCTTACATTATCTAATTAGCCTGGAGGCTTGGGGACATTACCTTTCCCTTCAGTTACCAAACAGATGAATGTTGTCACAGCTCAGTAATTACACAAGGGATTCCATATTCCATTTGAAATTATGCGTACTTCATTTAGAGATGTGAAAACAGCTATTATGATTTTTTTTTCTCAGGGTAAAACATTACGAGCTGTTTAAAACTGCATAAGCATCCTTAACTGGCAGTAGAAAAATAAGCAAACAAAAAAGATAAGGAGATGATATCGCTTTATTTAAGTGAAATGTTCAGGCTGGTGTTTCATCTCTCCGAGCTTAGGGGAGATGGATGTGGAGAGCGTCCTCTACTGCTGATGCTCCATCCCTGGGTGGAGCGGAAGACGTGAGTGGCTCCACAAGTTGAAAGGGCACTTAAGAAAAGTGAAGTGTTATTTTCAATTGTAACCCTAGTTACACAAAAGTTAATTGGAGGCAGCCAGGGTCACAGAATAAAGTTATTATTACCTCAGGATTCCAGGTGAGGTTAACGAGAATTATCCTTAACATATTAACTTGTCATGTTCTGAGGCTGTTATGCGTTATTCTTTCCACCCATGTTTTATGCCGACGCAGAAATGACCTTTTAAATGGTAATGAAAAGATTATTTACACCAGAGAGAAGCTCCATGCTACTGGATCACAGGTCTAGCGTCAACGTTAGAATTACATTTCATATGGTGGTTATTTGTTCAAACAGCTATTGTGTCAGAAAGGTAAAGGAACACACACCATAGCTTCCTTGAATTAGTGGAAGTAACTATTGAATTAGTGGAAGTAACTGTGACTGCAGATTCTTGAGATGTATAATTGAGGGAAACTGGAGAAAACTATTTTTTCTGGATGCTGCTTTGTCAAAGGGTTTCTGGAAGTGATAGGTTCAGATTTTATACCACCTGTCTATCCCATGGACAAACAATAGCCTGGAATGAGCAGAGTTGGTGCTAACCCCATCTGGGAGCCATGGGATGTCCACCTGAGGCTCTCAGCCTTGCTTTCTCCACTCTACATCTTGGACCTTTGTCAGATGTCAGTGCATCTGAAATCTCTCTATTACCCACCCTCTTCCATCACCAGCCTTCCACTCTGGGGACCTCCTCCCTGTCTCCCTATTTCCTGATAGCATTGTGTGCCTGAGCACTTATTTACTTGTTTCTTTCTTTCTCAACTCAGGTGACCTTTTTTTTTTTTTTAACTTTTATTGGCTCTTTGTGGATTTCACATCATGCATCCCAGTCCTACTTATCTCCCCAACTCCTGCATTTCTGCCCTCTGCCCTTGCCAATCTCCCCCACAAACAAAACCAAATATAAAAGAAAAATAAAAAATCACTTGAGTCGCAATTCATGGAAAGAACTGAGTTAATTTCTCTCTCTGTTGCACCCTCAGTATAGGCAATCAGCAATCATTGGCCACACAGACCACACACACCACACATACAAAGACATGTGAGAGAAAAGCCTTGTGTCCTTTAGTTCAATCCTCAAATGACTCTTAGGTAGGTTCCTAAAGTACTTAAACCCGGTAAGAGGCTTAAGACAAAACAGTTGAAGATGCAGCATTTAGTAACTGTAGGACACAGGCCTGGACCCCAGGTGGCAAGGGGACTATAAGCCCTTAACCCTTAAGCCCTACTCTCTGTCCCCACCTCAGCTGATAATCAGGACACTTCAAAATGACTTATCATTTTTTTAAAAAAACTTAAAGAAATATAATGCTTATTATGAATCATATATGTTAATTATATATATATATTGTACATATGTGTGTTAAATATATCATATATAATCTAGTGATTTCTTTCAAAGAGCATCCCATATGATTCCTGCTGTTGTGCTAACTTAACTGTATTTGAATCAAATTTTTCACCCTTTAGCTAATTTGATTAACTAGTTACTATAGAACAGAAAAGGTTTTGTAAGATCTAAGTAAATAAATATTTTTATTTATTATTATTATTGTGATGATGATGATTATTATTATTTTGAAGCATGGTCTCACTCAGCCCATATTGGCCTCAAACTCATGGTAAACCCCCTGCCTTATGCTCATAAGTGATGAAATTTCAGGTGTGAACTATGAAACCCAGCAATTCTTTCAGTGAGTTTATTCATGTGAGGAAAATGTGTTTTTCATTTAATATATGTTCTTTGGTCAGACAGTGAATGTCCAGTGCTACCTCTAGAAACAGATGGGTTTATATATGAATACAATGTGTTGACTAACCCCCCATTCCTCTCCCATCTTGTCTATTGCTCTTGCCACTTTGCCCTCCTAACTTCAACAGCTCCTTCTCTTCAACCTGAGACCACTTAGTGCTACCTGTAAGTGCATGGATGTAGGACCACTCACTAATAATCATGGGGACCCTGAAGAAAACTTACACTCCCATCCCCAGCAGTCATCAATTACCAACAGCTCTTGAGTTAGGGTGACACTTTCTAAGTTGCATCCTAAGCAACCATCCATGGTTGGCTTAATCTTGCACAGTCTTATGTTTGCAGTCACAATATCTGTGAGTTCATGTGTGTAGTAGTCCTGCCATGTGCAGCTAGAGTTTTCTCCAGTCCTGCCTGGCCCATGGTCAGGACAAATCTCTCTCACCCGCCAGTCCTGCAGTTGCTCAGACCCAGCTGAGTAAACACACAGAGACTTATATTGCTTACAAACTGTATGGCCATGGCAGGCTCCTTGTTATCAATTTTTCTATCTTAAATTAACCCATTTCTATAAATCTATACCTTACCACATAGCTTGTGGCTTACCAGTATCTTACATGTTTGTACTCATGTCGGCAGCTGGCAGCATCTCTTGACTCAGCCTTCCACTTCCCAGAATTCTCCTCTCTGCTTGTCCTGCCTATACTTCCTACCTGGCTACTGGCCAATCAGCACTTTATTTATACAGATCGATATCCACAGCAGACATGTACCACAAATAATGTTTCAATGTAGATGTCCACTGCTTCTGACTATTACAATCCCTCTACAAGCTCTTCCATGATGACCCCTTAGCCTTGGGATAAAAGGATGTGATATTCCTAACCCTAGCCCCTTAACCCCCTAACCCTAACCCTAACTTTAACTCTAATCCTAACCATAGTCTCTTGGGTTTTGAGATCACAAATGACCTACAGTAACAACTGATCTGACAAGATATGCCCACTGGTATAATAGTGGCATGAATGTCATGGGAGTGACCATCCATTTTCTAGTGGGCTAAAAACTGGCCCACAAGTCAGAGTTAATACCTAGCACCATTAACTTGTACAAACTCTCATGGCTGGGTGTGTCATAAAACCCAGGGTGGGACCCCCTACCATTGGACTCAACAGACACCATATTAAAGTGCCCTTAATGTTATTATCTTTATGCCCATAGATCAGTGCATCTCTCGTCCCTTATTAGAGAGAAGCTTCTTTTTGCAGTAGATACCGATAAATGCAGAGTTCTATAATTGATCAATGTGCAGAGGATAAGAGACTATAGAGTCCATTTTTCTTCTTGAACTATTACATTTTCAATACACTGTTTTATAAATTCCAGTTTTATCTAGAAGATGTATAAATTATCAGTGAAACTTGAGTGCACATGCTTAGGAAACTCTTCAGGGCATAACCTTTGTTCCGAATTATGACACAATTACTGTCCAGAGACATTTAACATGTAACTGGACATTGGTCTGAATCAGATATGATATTGTCAGATGTCGACAGGGTACAGGTCTTTAGGAGAGTGACAGTAACACTGAACTACAATGCATATGAGCACACATCTGTGTGTGTTGGTGACAGGAAACACAAATATTGCTCTCAACAGTCTTAGATCCTAGTGCATTATGGTCACTTACATTGTCTAAAGACTCTGCTAACTGTTTGAATGCCTGATTAGTAAAAAAGCAACTACAAGTTCAGAAGTCACCTTACCTTCAAGAACACAGTAAGATTTCCCACTGTCAGTCACGATAGGCCTGTCCAGCTCTCCCAGACCATAAGAGCTCACCACCCACTCATAGGAAGGAGTTAGAAACTGCAGTGTCTGGGTGAAAAGCAGAGGACACAGGCAGAGCTTCAGACTTCTGGACTTGAGTCAGATTATACGGTCTTGTATGAATTCCCAGAGCTTCATCTCTGCTCCTGTTCAGATACCAATGGTCAAGTTCCTACCACCCTACTTCCCACTCATTTTCTCAATGGGGTCTAGGCACACTGCTTCTCCTTGTCTTCAGCAAGGTTTCTCTCGCATCGCCTTGGCTATGTGTGTCCAATGGAAGGGAAGTGGCACACACTGATGGTAGTTATCTAACTCACTTCAGTTGTTGATGCTCCATTACTGGCTGTTATTCAGTGGAGCACGCCATCTTACTTCGTATCCTCTCTTCTGATTCTCTCTTTTCTTCCCTGCCTGGCTTTTCTTCTTACGTACTGAATTTATTTATTTATTTCATCCTCATGGCACTTCAGATGGACACTAGAGCTTCAAACATGCTAAGCAAGGACTCTATTACTGATCTACATGTTTAATCATTCATTAACTTATTTTTTGAGACAGCTTAATAAAAATACAGACTCCCTGTAAAAATCATTCCTCAAAAATGAGTGAGATGAATTTTATGAAGTTAAGAAGCAAACTTTTAGTAATTCAGTTGAAGGGCCATGCTTCAACATAGATCACAGAAGCACACGGTAGATAGTGCAGGGCTAGATTCTGTAGACTTTCCTATTGGGGAAAGTAGAGCCTAATGATTGGAGGATGCCAAATCATCAGTGGGAATATACTGAAATAGTTTCTATGTCTTTAGATATGTCTTCTCAAAGTTTGAAATACTTAGATATCCCCATACTTATCCTGATTCACAATTAAATCAATATATATTTGTGATTAACTGTATTTATAAGAGCTGTTATTTATGAAGTATAGCAAAGTTGAAACATAATATAAAGGCATTATTTCTCAAGAGTATGGGTGTTACCTTTCCTTAAGACATTTTAACTAATGTTGTCAATGTCAAAATGCTTTAGATAAATTTCAGATTGGAAGTTCATGATCTTTCCTAAAAACATGTTCCTAAAATAGATGTATCACAGAGTGAAGATTAGCATCTAGAATGGATCTATGCTTTCAGACAGCTCTTTCACATAACCTGGAGAGCTACTATATGCCTACCAGGATTTCAAAAAATAGTCTCTTACCCTTTATTTTAACCATGCTATTAATTTTGGCAGAAAATGCTGGTATTTTAAATCATTTTTAACATGTTTATGCATGTAGAGTTGACTAGTTTTTAGCTAATAATATCTGCAGTGTGTACTCAGCAACTTCTAAGTTTCTTGATGTGGCTCTCATCTCATGTCAAGGCCTTCAGCCTGCATTCTTGGTGCTGAGTATGTATCATCAAGTAAACAGAAGTCCTAGACTTACAGCCTGAGAAGACAAAGAAAACCGTGGAGAAATAGAAACAGTGGGGAAAAAATGACTTCTACAAAGGAGTAGTATTTCTTCCAAGAATAGTCACATTTTAAACCATTTTAGTATGGATATAGACTAGAGAGGAGACTGTATATTCCTGCTGGGGACAGGGGAGGCTCCTGAATTCCCTACCAGCTAGCCCTTGCAGGACGGGAGACCTATATTATTAACCCTTGAAGTTGAGTCTCCTAGAAACCAACTGGCCTGAATATATCATCAGCCAAGGCACAGTGGGAAGAGAGAAAGCATGGGTTATGAACAGGCAATGAACAGATCATGAATTAGGTGGCCAGGAGTGCTCTCTGTACGAATATGGCTAGATTTAGATTAATCTACTGGTTGGCCATGTATGCTCTCTGTATGATGGTGTCTAGGATAATCCATCGGGTGGCCATGTGTACTTTCTGTGTGAAGGCGTCCAGACTAATCCACTGGATGGCCAGATATGTTCTCTATATGGAGGTGTTTAGAATAATCCATTGAGAGGCCTGGTATAGTTGGACATTTCTATCAGGACTGTCTGCTCCCCAATAATGACATGGAGACATTATTAATTATGAAAACTCAGTCTATAGCTTAGGCTTGTCCTGTTAGCTCTTTTTTGTTTGTTTGTTTGTTTTTACTTTTTGAGACAGTGTTTCTCTGTGTAGTTTTGGTACCTGTCCTGTATCTCGCTCTGTAGACCAGGCTGGCCTTGAACTCACAGAGATCAACCTGGCTCTAACTCTTGAGTGCTGGTATTAAAGGTGTGCACCACCACCATCCAGGCTACAAGCTCTTATAACTTAAATTAACCCATTTCTATACATCTACATGTTGCCACATGACTTGTAGCTTTTCTCTCTCTTCCTGCATGTCTTGTGCTCTCCCTGCATTCATCTAGTGACCTCTCCTTTCTTCTTCCCAGAGCTTTGTCCCCAGAAGTCATGCCTAACCTCTTCCTGACTAACTAATGGCCATTCACATCTTTAACAAACTAATCATGGTGACATCCCTTTACACAGTGTAAAGGAATATTCCATATTTCACCCTTTTTGTCTAAATGAGAAGGAAAGGGCTTTAACTCTAACATAGTAAAACTATATTACAATAAGAACAATTATCATGTAAGAATTACGTTCATAATGTCCAGTCCTTTTGCATTTGGCAAATTTAGAGAAAATACTCCATTATTAATCCTATCTTTGTGAGTCCGAAGTTTTGTACCTAATTTACCTTTCATCATAACTAAGGAAAACTATAACTATCTAGTCTTCAACTCCATCAAAGACCTCAGAAGGATGTAATACTGCCTGAGTAAATTGGAAGTGCAGAACAAACAACTTTCAAAACTAAGAAATGACAGAGACATCTGGCAGCCGGGATAGTCACCCCAAAATTCCTCTGGAATGTTGGGGCATCCATCTTTGGCCTACAGCCTGGTGTGCTCTCTGAATGACAGCATCTAAGATAATGGAGTGCATATCTTTGCATGTACTTTCTCATAAAAGTAGCCTTTTTGTTTTTTCCCAAACTCACTCTGAGTTATTAATATTCAGCCCAGAACCCCCACTGATATTAGATTTCCAAGTTATCCCATTGATTTTGGAAAATAAAACTTTGAGAAAGAAGAGGGCAATTGAAATACTTCTTTTTTATCACAAACTATGCCATTTTAATTGGTTTACAGTTTCTAGGCTCCAGTTGCTTTTTTTATTTCAGCCTCAAGATGAAGAAAAAAAACAATGATGGCTTCCTTTGCTTTTGGATTCATCATTTCTATTTTTTTTAAGGTTTCAATGGCACAATACACTCAAGGTTCTTTCTTCATTGTGCTATTAGAATTGGCATAGTTTTTGGGAGACAGAAGCTAAGCCTTGAATGAGACTTTAGCATTGCATCCACCATACTCATTTGAGAGAAATAGGACAAAGCTGAACAGAGATGAAACTGCATCGAACGTCCATCCTCTAGGTCTCCCCGTCATGATGAGCTTGATGCCCTCGCTCACAGAATCCTTCATCTCTCTCTTTGACTGAACTCCTGAAGCTCAGCCTGGTGCTGGGCTGTGGATCTCTGCATCTGCTTCCATCAGTTACTGGAGAAAGATACGATGATGAAAGTTGGGGTATTCACCAATCTGATTACTGGGGTTAAGCCAGTTCAGGTACCCTCTCCAGTATTGCTAGTAGTATAAGTTGGGGTCATCCTTGTGAATTCCTGGGAATTTCCCTAGCACCCAGTTTCTCCCTATCCCCATGATGTCTTCCTCTATCATATTATCTCTTTCATTGCTCTCCCACTCTGTTCCTGTTCCAGCTCAACCATCTCATTCCCTTATGTTCTTATCCCCCATCCCCTACAATCCATTGTCGCCCATCACCCTCAGTTTACTGAATAAGTGAGACAGTTGTGTAGCTTGATCTACTTAAGAGGACTCCTGGCAGTAGGATCAGGATTCATCCCTGGTACATGAGCTGATTTTTTGGAACTCACTATCTATGGTGGGATACCTTACACAGCCTTGATGCATGGGGAGGGACTCGGACCTGCCTCAGCTGATTCTACCAGGCTCTGATGACTCCCTATGGGAGGCCTTACCTTGTCAGAGGAGGGAATGAAGAGGAAGGCTGTAGGGAGGAAGGAAGAGATGGGGTCTGTGGTTGATATGTAAAATGAATAAAAAATTTCTTAATAATAATAATAAAATAATAATAGTAATAATAATAATAATAAGAAGAAGAAGAAGAAGAAGAAGAAGAAGAAGAAGAAGAAGAAGAGCCGGGCGGTGGTGGCGCACGCCTTTAATCCCAGCACTCGGGAGGCAGAGGCAGGTGGATCTCTGTGAGTTCGAGGCCAGCCTGGGCTACCAAGTGAGCTCCAGGAAAGGCGCAAAGCTA